>WJFA01001233.1:0-23131 GCA_009870155.1 Pseudobourletiella spinata | reverse complement strand
CTCTCCTCCGAACCACAAAGCTTCCGCAGTTGACAGACGGATTGGATTGAAAAAATGTTCTAGTTTGTCCCCACAATGGTCGCTGCACCACAAATAATCATACTAACGTAATCACACGGTTCAGTATTATTGGACCGCAAAGTTGTCATTTTAAAATTGATGCAACATCACATTGAAAATCCATTCAAATCATCTCATATAATAGTTGACACGCTCCGCGGCACTGAGATCTATCTTGTACTCGGACGCATGTCTATAATTTTGATTCCCGTTAACAGGATTGATTAACGTGAAAATTCGCACTTGAATGACCCTTATTTTTTTTTATAATCAACTACCCACGCACTTCATTAAATTCAAATCAGGCCGGAGGTCTTTGTCAATCCCTCGATCGTCATGGTGAAGATGAATGATTCACAAAGAAGGAATTCACTATTCACTATTCCATTTGAAAAGAGAGAATGACAAATGTGACAGAGGGCATTTTAGTGGGAGTTCACAGTCGGGTGGACTGCTGCCGCATGTAATTGTCTCTAATCAGGACCTCAGTCAGACAATAATGTCAAGTTGCCGTCACTATAGCATCAACGACCAGATGTTGGGACAAATTGAATGTTGGAATGTTCAGTTATTCCTATTTATCATTAATGGGAATGATCGATTCGCCTCCGGCACTTTCGATATCAGAGAGAGAGAGAGAGAGAAAAAAAAAAAGGATTGATGGAAAAAATGTAGAAAAATTTTTGAAATCCAAGTTTGATTGTCTACACTACTAAAATCTCAATTACAATTCCCTTGAGTCAACATTGAGACTTAAGGGCTGGTAATAGGAAATACAAACAGGATTTGGCGTCCTTTAAGCCCTCGTTTCTCTCATGTAAAACAGACTTGAATGGGGAAGAATGATGAACTGGCATCACACACAAAGGGCTGGAGGTTAATCACTATGCGCATAGGAGGGACGGGCAATGGAGGGCTGACTGCCTGAGGTAAGTCGGTAAGTTGACTGGCTCCGTGGTGAATGCGTACGGACCGCAGCAGTCCGTGTGTGAAAGGGAACCTCTGATTATGATGAACTCGCCTTCAATGAGCTGAATAGACTCTATGTGGATCCACTCTCAGCACCTTTGGGCCAGCGAGCAGGTCTAAAAAGTCTCCTCTTTTCATCCCCTCTTGTCCCACTGCATTCTCGAAGGGTCTCCGCAGTTCACCCAGCTCATCACGTCATCACACGTCCGTCTTCAACCCCAAGAGCTGTCAACATGTATATTCGGAAAAACATTACGCTGGTTCAGTATCTACGATAAAAAAAATAATTAACTAATGGAGCAATATTTTACATGCGAGGAATTTACGCGCAGCCTCTCATACCCGAATAATGCAATTAAATTCAAAAACCTCACACCGTCAGCAGACCGTTAACTTAAGGCAGAATATGTTGAATTAGCGAGCAAAGCACTGGACTTTCGCGCAAGGGCCCTTTTCAAGCAAGATCAATTAAAGCTTCAATGTTGACAACGTCTCCACTCTGTCTTTGAAACACTAATTACAAGATGGAGTAGGCACATAGGAACAAAATATTCAAGCGTCGTCACACCTCCACAGCCTTATGACAAATACTGAGTCAGTGCTACTGATCCTTCAAAACTTAAAAATCAAATAGCACCAGGAAACTCTCAACTTTCCATCAATCCCTTGCGATGACGGAGATTAAAATTTTGAAGACTTTGGACTATTTATTTGAGAAACATGTCTTGAATTTCCACACCTTTGTTGCCTTCTTACACCCGCACAAATTTCCATTGAGTCCATTATTGTGGCCCTGGTGGAAGGCAAAATGCACAGTGGTGAAGTGAATAGCACACATATTAGTAGTACTACTAATGCCAATGTCGGGATGAAAGAGAAGCTGAAAGCTGAGCTCCACGCAGAGGACTGTGAGGCATATACATACACCCAGAGATCAGGATCCAAGGTGGAAACTTAATACTTGGGTGAAATCATAATAGCTGTGCATTACCACTGCATTTATTGGTGGTACTTTCATCCCACTACACTCTCACATTCTCCACATGCACATAGCGAGTACAGTAAAGCAGGCTGGGATAATACACACTTACACGGACGAAGGACGGGCTTGCCGGGATCAACTCCAGCATGTATGCACTACCGGTGACCATACCGCGCATCACTGCCGTCATCCTTTTCCTCTTCAATGAGTCTCCATGTACACATAATAATAATAATAATAGTAATAATAATATGAAGTTCACCCTTATAGCTTCAGACTCGGCTCTCCTAGGGGTACGGCACAAAGGAATAAACAGCCTTTTGACAAATTGCCTTCCCATTAGGATTTACGGCTACATTACCATACACTTTTGCTTGCCCCGGCCAATAGCGCCTATCTCACAGTCACAGAGAGTGAGTGAGAGCGCAGAGGCACCCAGGGGCCTATGCACATGCTGGTTTGTACGTACCCACAAACAGTATAAGTAAAGCCATACTCCATTTCTGACTGGAGAGTGAGGAGGGTACACCTTCCGAACTGGAGTCGGCACGGCTAATTCGAGTGCAGTCTAACGAAATAATTACGGGCTTTAATATTCTCATGGGGTAGGTTAAAAGCATTGGGTCAGACGTCGTACCTCCTCAAAATGCTAATATGGCTGCCAAAAAAAACTCATTCTCAACCGATGCTCAGTCAGGTCAGTACAGCGAGTCTATGAGAGTTTCACTGGGAAGACAGGTGAGAGTAAAGACAGTTCCACTGATATCAACAGTGCCCTGCGGAATCGAGCCTGCCTGTTGTTGGTGTTGTTGGTGTTGTTGCTGTTGTCGTTGGGGAATCTTGAGAAATTTAATCTTACCAAGACAAATGCGTTCGATTCTCTTACGCCGGACTTCAAAGTTTATGAATGGAGGAAAACAATATGGCTCTTTGTACGGACTCGGAGGATGAGTGAGTGAGAGGGAGACGGAGCTGTAAAAGCTATCTTTTAATAACGGTTCATAGATTTTACTCAAAGAGTCTGTCCTCTACGCTTCAGTAGTGGCTTTTGCCCCGCGTATTTGACGTGGGGAACAAGCGGGCGTATGTATGATAATGCCTAGGGATCAGGGATGACTGTTTATGTGGACGGAGTGCAACAAGGGAGAAGCATCATTCAGCAGCCATAGGCTTAAGCCCGAACGCATTATTGTATGTTATGGAGGAAGAAAATCCCGAGTCCATCATCGCCAGAATCGCCTGCTATAGCTAAAGCTCATTCTTCCGTCACCCAGTCGCGCAGTCAGTCATTGAGTCAACCACGTTGGTTTGTGCCTGCGCATATGTGTGGAGGATCCACACAGTGAATGAAAGGAAGCCAGCCTAATGTTTTTTCAGCCGTATGCAGTGCCTTCACCCGGACTTTAATAGGTTGTACCCGAACCAGTTAGTCGTCACCCCGACCTATACTGACTATTTTCAACGGCTTTATATACTTTTTGCCTCTGGTAATCTTCTATGCATTCAAATTTTTCCAGCCGCTGGCTCGTAGGTCAAGCCTCTCCCTTTGAGCGTTTACAATACAGTGCACTGGAGTTGGTTGTGCGTGGAGATTGGAGATTTGAGTGACTATAAATGGGAGTGATGGAGGCAGAGCAGATGTCAACAATCTGCTCGAGGAGGACTTATATGAGGCTGACGTCTAACACTAATCCCACGTGACTCCAAATGTAGATTTTCGCTGATTCGCACAATGTGGTGTGTTAGAATATGTTCATGTTAGCCTTAAATTCCAAATTTATTAACGATATTTAGTGCGGAGATGGCGCCGGGTTTGAAATGCAGACCAATGATGTGACCGGTAAAGTGAGATGCGAGGGGAAAATTTGTGGCGGCTCAGGCAGAGCTCACAGAAGAAAATGTCAGTGTATTTTTTCCTCTCCGCCTTGTCAGTCACTTACTTTTGAACGAGATGCGGATCCACCATGAAGGTCCCTGAATAATTCTTGAAGGAAAAAGGTGTACGAGGGGTGATGGGAGTCAGGGAGTAGCGACGGTGAGTTTATTCGAACACGAGTCTTCACCGTGTGTGTACAGTAATGTTGGCAAAAGTGCGGCGGCATCCCTGCCTTTGTTCATCCCGCAGTGGTTGTTTTCCCCCTTGGAAATACAAGCTCATCCTTGACACAAAGTCCCTTTTCCTCTCGACTAAATAACTTTTAATGGGAATACCCAGTCAAAAGCCTCCGGTCCGCGGAGCCAACGGATATTCCTCATCACTAACTATTACTCCCGCCTCAGTGGCTCTCTATGGAAAACACCCAGAAGGGCGCGCAGAGACAATGAGGTAGGTTCGCTCTCGCCTACATGTGAGGCTCTTGCGAAACTTCCCTCTCGACGTGTGAAGGGTCCATTTCCTCGGTGGTTCCTTCCTTACGTCCACACGGCCGGCCGCGCCACTGTGTAAAAGTCTCTTCCTGCTTTTATCCGTCAGTTCGTCATCAAGTCTTTCTCGCATGCCCTCAAGTTGGGCCAACGTCCCATATGTTTCAAGTATGAGCTCGTGGTGGTCAGTGGCAAATCGGTGCGGTGGTGCAAGCGAGTTTGTAATGGGTGGCATTGCAGTTGAGATGACATTCAAGATGAATTTGATGGTACGTCCCAGTAGTATGTCTTTTATATGTGATAGCAAGTGGATTAGCACCATCAGCTCAAGGTTGGACTTTGAACAGTTAGCGGTGTGTGGATCATATCTTGTGTTTCCATTAAAGTCCGTATAAATGTATGCTATGAATTTGAAGCTGAGAGCGATTTGGCAACAACTGAAGGCAAAGGCAAACCGAACGCACGAATGTTGAGATTGAAGGGTTAGTTTTGACATGACATGAGTTTTTTTTACCTTATCTGTTGAATTTGCAAAATTTGGCAATTGTTCCTTACGAATGGAGCGAGTTGAGGCGATTTCGCACACGTTTAGAGACGAGTCAGACGAAGGGCGCCAGTTTTGTTTGGACAAATGATGCATCACGTCACAATTATCAAAATGCATGTCTTAAGATACTGCAGGTATTTTGACAAGAGCTATAATATTGCTGTCGTACTTATTTCAGTGGTAGCCTTAATATGTCATCCAAGTTGGATAAGAGTGAACATTCGTTTTTGAATTTTATCTTTGCACTGAACAACTTGCTCCCTGTGTGCTTCATTCAGTAAAGCGGTATATTGGTGTTAATGCTACAGGATTTCGATTGTTCGCTAAAAGTTATGCAGTTTATTAGGTTCATTGCAATATGCCGGGCCCTTATGGTTAATTCTAGCTGCTGGTACAAAGATAAGAGCCAATTGATGGACTGACCAGTGGGAATGGCTCGCAGTCATCAGTTAAATAGTAAAACAAGAAAGGTTAGCTAAAGACCTCAAAAACTACTTCAAAATTTATCTGATGGACAGATATCTGGTTTTCCCAATCTTTTCATGGTCACATGTCCCGATACGCCGCCGGGTTTGACTTTACCGGATGACAGAAGAAGAAATCATTTATTGGCATTTGTTTGCCCTCAGCCTTTGCAGCAACAAAGTCTTCGAAAAACGTCATTTATAGTGCCCGAAATTATATTGTGCAATAATGCTTGTAATAAAATAAAATGGTATATAACCTCCATCCAATAAACTAGAGAATCATATTAAAATTAATTCCACTGAAGTGCAAGTATTTTAGCTTCAGTTTCATGTTTGTTTCCGATCTGCCAAGGCAAATCCGCGACTATTTTTTGTGACAACTCAAAAGAGTTTGACTGGATAGCGCAGATTTTCACTTGAAATATATCTATTTATACGAATTTATTAATAGTCCGAATACGCGATCAGTAGTGCGCAGACCTTTTCCGTAATGAAGCTGACAAAGTTCGGGGTGGAGGCTCGCTCGAGTTTATGGAAGGAGCCAACCTTGACTGCAACCAGCGGTACCGATTTGAGAAACGTTCGCAAGTCGGCCCTGCTCTTCGGATCACAAATGGTTGACACACCTGAGACTTCAATTGAATCTTTGTACTTTTGCATCAAATTTGGGACAGAGAACGTCTTGTCGTACATGATAGGGAACAGAGAAGTCTGTACTACGCCGAGGAATAGAAGGCCACTGGCTACGAAGGGATCTGAGACGAAGGAAGTGATACCAAAAAAATAGTCGTTGATCGCGACGCTCAACCAGAATACTTTTGTCAAGAAAACAATGTTTGAGCTCATCTCATTGAGCAAAATCATATTTAATTGTTCCATCCTGCAGTTCATCACCTCTCGATGTATTTGCTCAGAATTTGCAATGGAGGAGCTTGACCTACGACAGAATTTGAGGTTGAGTCATACCGTCAACATCGAAATACGGTTCAGTTGTTCATAAAATCTTTTTTAAGTTTTAAACTAATAGCTATAAGCACTCACTGGATTTTGCGGATTCTCCGATGAAAATTGTCAACGGAATTTTGGAAAAACGAAACTTGGAGGAATATTGACTGATATCCCGTGACCAAAAAAAACTCGATCATGAGAGTTTCCAGAATGAGCAAAGTCAGAAATGGCGATAACCCGCGAGCATGTTCTGGGATGAGTGAGTACAGGAACTGGAGAGAATCACTATTGTACACGTAAACGGAAACAAAAACAGTTGGACAGTTAAGCAATAAGCTGAAAGGGAGCAGCACTAGTAGCCACTCTTGTATGGTGTAGTGCCGCCGGCTTTCGAGTCGACCACCTGGGGAAAATGCAGTAGAGTAATAAAGAAATGATCAGGAAATTCCTCACTCGAGTGCACATAAAATTATTTCACTTTTCGTTATACAGCTTTGTCTTACCATGCGTCAAGTGATCCTGCTTGAACAATTGATTGAATATAGCGATATCCACCTCCGGATTGGACACGCGAATGGTGTAGGACCAAAATGTCCCGACTGCGGTAAAGGTTGCAATTTGAATGTGGAAGGCGAGGTGGCTAGTACGCTGTAGGTCGTGCCGGAAAAGTAGGCGCTGGAATAAGCGAATCGCATTGTAGATAGAATACAGTCCGGCAAGTACGAGCCAGACGTACCAAAGTATTTTCCGCCAGCACTTAACGCGTAGATGTGCGCTCCCGGTTCTTCGGTCAAAATCAACTGGAATAAACCCGAGTTTGCAAATAAGCCAAAAAATTAGGTAGGTCGTTCTCAAATCATTAGAGTTCAACATTTCCGATGGTTTTAAGCGACAGCCAAGTCCAGTTTGTTAAGTCGAGGGCCGCTAACTTCGCTCATCACAGCTCCGTACAGTTATGTTGTTTCAGCTCGCGGAGCCGTAAGTCCAAAAGCTGGTCCGCAAGAGTGCTAGAGGTGTGTGTAAGTCTGGACGTCTGATCCCCTGACATATTATTTATCCATCCAATTATTTCGTTATTACCGATTATTGCCGTCCCCGAAGACGAACTCAAACAACTTCAACGAAGGTTTCACTATTCGAGGGATTTACGTAGGCTTAAAGGTCAAGGTTGATTGGGCATAACTTGGGTGGGCGGAACTACGGTCTAAAGTCTTACAAAGTCAATTTAAAGGTGCGTTCAAGTTTAGCCGTATAGTAATAATAGCAACCATTTGTATCCCATCCAGCTGTTTGTCCCAATTGAATCACAAGCGCAGCCATAGGATTTGATTGCCACTGTTAGTTTGTAGTGTAAGTTTGTGTAGTTGGTTTTGTTGACTCTAATACAAATGGAATCAGAATTGGACCGAGGGGTAGTAATTTAAATCATGGCGCCACATGAAGCAATTAGATTTCACTGGTAGAAAGCCGTTTATATACCCCCTTAATTTTTATTATTATTTGAAATTGATGTGCGCTCCTTCTGTGAATTACTCTGCCCGACATTGTGTTGAAAATTTTGGGCATACTTCCAATTTGCAGTAAGCCCGGCGTAGAGGTAGTAAATAAATACAGTAATTTCTTCACGAAGTCGTCAGAATCGGTAGCACGTAGAAGCTGTCCATTACAACCTTTTAACTCCAGCACAGACACCTCAAAAAAATCGCTTCACGCCACGCCAACTCTAATTGTATCCTTTTCATTAGTTATGTTCTGCCATCTGCCGTCGGTTTTTGTTACCTGGAAATCCTTTTGTGAGCAAAAATTTCTTTCTTTTCTGATGTTTCGTTTTATTTTCTCTCTCTTTCTCCATAATCGGCAATGGTTATCAGTTATCAATGCACTGCATGCATTTATTTTAACCCAAATTACTATTTTATTCTCAAATAGGTTTGTGTATGGGTTACCAAAGCACAATAAATCAATTCATCATCATGTACTGCATGCAAAGTGAGAGTAACACAGATCCACAGCCAAAGTAGGTGAGGGGAAGGGGGAGGAGCATGGGGAACCTCTTCAGTTATAAGAGTTGTTAGATTTTAAAATGGGACATGGCAAAATTATTAATACATTACTACCTATGACAAAAGACCAAGAGGCATAAAATCTCCAGAATCTGTAAGCGGGTCTCTGTTACTCACATCATCACACTTCTAATAGCCGTCAGGTTATCATCTACTATTCCTTCTAACTTTTAAAAATCTTTAAGCGATCTCCCTTGGCTGAAAGATCATGTTAGGTAGTCGTGCGAATTGCGTTGCCTTCGCTTTTGTGGAATGAATCGGTTCATGACTTAAGAAATCTGTCTATTCAACTTCAACAATTTGGTATACCGGATAACATTTATTTCAATATTAAAATAGTACGCGTGGCATCGTACGTATGAAATAGTGTCCCTTTTTATTTTTGAGATAGTGAACCTCCTTCCTGAAACCTGAACTTGAAATGGATAAAAATTGTACACAACACACAACTTCACATGGGACTGTCCGGGATATTATTGCAGATGACAAGTGGTGTGGTGACTGACCATGCGCATGTGTATTCATATACAAAGCATGATTATGACATTCAAAATACACCCACAACAACAACACCTCCAAAGGAGGTGGGCGAGTAGCAATTACATTTTCTTGACAGTACTAATAAGGAAGTTCCAGGAAATTAGGGTACGACCGTGAGCCAAAATTTAGTTTTGAGATTTAAGTATTGTTTGTTACATGTAGTTTGCATCATAAAAAATATCATCCGGTTCACAATTTCACTCCAGATTATTCCACTAAATATATTTCAAAACCAACTCAACGATTTTGATTCCCAAATTAAAAGAGCAAATTTTAGGGTCCAGAATTTGTTCTGGGAGGCGTTGAGAGGCACATGAGCTCGGATTCAGTAAAATTTCAAAATTAAATTGCAACTGCAATTAAATTCGAAATTAGTATGATGTTACAGGGTCCATCTTTGGTGTGCGGACATTGACAGTTCAGTGAAGACACGTGATCTGAAGTGTGCGCACTACTGTTTGTCTTCTCGTTCAGGAAATGATAACCTCCTTGCCGCCCATCAACTCTCCGTATGTGCTCCTGTTGTACAGTGACGACAAAAACTCGCTCCAGATCCATAATGAGATGATAATAATTGCTCTTTTTCTCACTCTCAAGTTGAGCAGCCTGATTTGCAGGAACTTACTATAATCCAACTTGTCGACGTCCCAAACTCTTCTATTATGCCCTATCCCAGCAATATCCACACATGAGACCTTGTTGCAGTAAACGCGGAATTGAACCATGTGTACTTGTACGCACATACAGAGCAATCCAGCAATCCGTCAAAATCTCATAAATATATAGAGCAGTCGTAATCAGCCCTGTCAGTATGGAGGAAATCCACATGTGAGATGGTATATTAATTAAGGTTCAAAGATCTGTGGTCGTAAGGGCATTAAGCATTTACTGCCTACCGCGTTGGTGTTGTACACCTGTGACCGCACTTGAATTTGTTGAAGAGCATTGATGATGATGATGATGATGATGATGATAGGCCGTAAGACATTGCTTCGTCAGGAGGGCCTCAAGACAATTGTAATTAGACCATAGATGGCCAGCTGGCAAGGTTACCCCTGTAACCATCAGTACACAAGTAAGTGGAAGGAGACATAACTAAGCCCCTGCAAAATCCAGTTGTTGCTCCTCTCAAACCGCGTCGCTCGGAATCTCAAGGTCGTTTCCACTTTTCTTCATTGTTGCATCGCTGAAACCAGAATGAGACTGTCACCCCGCAGCGAGATATGGTACTTTCCGCTCACTGGTGTAAAAATAAAAAAAACGGGAGCAAAAAGTTTCAAAATTTATTGTTGTAACAGGTGGATAAATCTGACGGAACACTCCATTGAGCTTCTGTTTTTGACGGAGGGATGGTAGCACACTGTAGATTCTAACTTGTGTACAGAAAACGTGCCGGCCTCTTAAATTTAATGTGTACTTAGCCCCGATATGCCTACGCATCCTCCCGCGAACCTTCACTCAATGACCCATACATAAAATTCCAGCGCCTGCACAAAGAATTAAAAAGTGGTAGTAATTAAAGGTGTCCCTCCAAATGTTGTGATGTAAACGTATAGTATCTTGGCCCGTGAGGAGTAGTTAAAAGTAGGGGAGAAAAACGAGAACAATGAGAGCAAAAGGTGTGGCCCGAGGGAAACAAAGTGGTAAGCCGAGCCAGGGTCATTCGCAGACTCTCTCTCTCTCTCTCTCCCACTCTTGACCAGCAAAAAAATCGGAAGTCATTCCACACCACAGTAGTCATACCCCGTATGCATGAACTTCATGAAGTCAACATACAAAAGACCCAAGACAAGGTTACACAAATTATATGTGTCCGCTTTCATTCCTTAAATGATCTCTGATCGCCCCTTGTACATATCACCGCACCGTATGTTGCTCCAAGAAAAGCGTTTGCACTCACAGCTATATATGTGGCAACATGTATATAAGTATCCAATCCTGCAGGTATGTGCCCTACACCTTTCCTTCGCAAATAAGTTGACTTAAACTGCAAACCTGCTCCATCGCTGCGGCCGCCGTCATTTATTACGTCAAGATCAATGGGTATTTGACATTACTTTTACTACTCACAGCCTGTAAAATACAAATGGAGCTAACAATGGCCACCTTGCCTAACATGAAGATTTAAGCTAAGATCCCATGCTTAGCAGTACGTGGCAATCCAAGTTCCGTATTGACAGGGACTTGCAGTCAAAGGAAGTGATTGGCGGTGGCGATGGGCATGATGACGAATGAATGTGTGCGCCTGCTGAATTTCAATCAATTTTCCTGCCCCTCATAATTGCAATTATCATTGTAAACGTCATCATATTTAGCCATTATGAATGCTAAAAGTAGTAGATTTTTCTTATTCAAATTATATTTACCCCGACGGGGTCAGCAGTGGTGACAGGGCCATTGGGCCATGCATTATGTCTGGCCGATGGTGCTCATAACGGTCGCCGCAAAGACCAAGGGACGAGGCTTCAAAAGCAGTTGATTATTTTATGTGAATAAATTAGAGGCTGAAGAGGAAGAGAGGCAAGTGGGACTATTTGGGGTGTCTCCACCTGGGCCATACAGTGGGCTTGATGGGTAGCACGTAGCAGAGAGCAGTAGTACGGAAGTTCGCACTAGCCCACTTATATGAACGACGTTCCATAGGAGAGTCTTCATCTTACGGGGGGTAGCCCACATTGCGACTCGTATAAAAGCTCCTCCGCGAGGCGTCCAGGTCATCAGTTCTTCTTTGCAATTTCCATCATCTGGACAATAAGCTTTTGGATTTTGTGTCTCGACGCACAACAGCCAATAACTTTTCAACATGAAGACCATCTTGGTGAGTTCCACAAGTCGTGATAGTATTTTACCATGATCAGAGAAGCTGACCTGTAATCGTGGTGTGGGGCGTGCATTGGGAATGGAAAGAGTCATGAAAATTTGTATCAACTCTTGTAGGCAATCCTTTTCGTCGTGGCTTCCGCTGCGGCTCAATACCGCAACAGCGTGGACCCTCGCCAGGCTGCCATTCTCGCCGAAGCCCGTTACCTGTCCGGAGACGGAAGTTTCGGTGCGGCTTACGTCCAGGAAGATGGAACTGATTTCAAAGAGGAGACTGATGCTGATGGAACCCGCAAGGGTCAGTACTCTTACATTGACCCCAACGGCAAGAAAATCACCGTTCAGTACACTGCCGGAAAGAATGGATTCCAAGTGTCCGGAGATCATTTGCCCAAGGCTCCAGCTCCACTCCCAGTCCAAGCTCCAGTTGCCCCCACTAACCCTCCAAATTACAACTCCCCCCAGTATAACTCCATCCCCCAGCAACAACCCGCTCCACAGTACAACTACAACTTTGGCCAGAACTACAACCAGCAGCAGCAGCCACAGCAGTACAGTGGATTCAACCAACAGCCCTACTACACCACCACTACTACCCCTTCCCCATCCAGATTCTTCCCTCCCGGCAAGTTGAACTTGAACAGAACCCCTGACGGTTTCCAGTACTCCTTCTCTGCCAACTAAATTCAGCCTCGTCAGAGTCTGTCCAGTATTCTCTAATATATAGTCATGTATATTTGAGATCATGGTCTAATTTCTTCCTATTCCTCCACCTATCTGTTGTTATTATTGGGCTGGGTTTGGGAGTGTTTTTTATATCTTCTCGAAAATAAAAGAACGATTTTTTATATGATTCCTGTCCAATGCAAGGTCATCCAGCATGGTAAGGCTCGCATATCTGGAATCACAGATCGCCATCATTAACAACTGTAAGATTCAGGGAGGATGATTTTTCAAGCTTGAATGGATAGATTGTTCTCCAGATTGTAATTTGATGATGTTATGGCAAACATTGAGGTTTAACATATTAACGTCTGTTCTTGAATTCACTTTGGATCACTCGAATTTTCCGCCTTTGAGTCGGAAAAAGGCACAAAGGTAGGATTCACTGTTGACTGTAATATCATCTCTCGGTCTATTCATAATCACAATAGTTAAAAATGCAATGTGATTCTGTTAGCTGTAAACAATGAATACTTTGCTACTTCTCACGATGACTGGGTGAGATGACGAAGAGTATATAAAACTGGCAGTTTGGTCCGGAGCTAAAACTTTATGTGAATCTGTGAATTCCCGCCGCCTTCCTTTATAAAACTGATACGTCAGATGAAATTTTCAAACAGGATTTTCTTCTCTTTTGTCCCAACATGCACCGGATGTAAAAACTTTAAAAAAGTATTTAAATAGAAAATTTATATTTAACAGGCGTATTAGCAATTTTGAGGGTTTAGGAAACCTGAAGGTTCAAGTTTTAAAACATATGAGAATAAAATTCAGTTAGCAAACTCATACCTGAAAGTACGGTGTACGGCTAAAAGGGGAAGGAAACTTTACTCGTAGGCGAAAAAATAGTGCCAACAGGGTACAAATACGGCTGCCCAAAACTTAAGTGAAGCAAATAATCAGAGTGATGACTCCAGTGTTCAAGATAAGGAGTGCTGGTGTTAGGATCTGTAGATAATATGCTATTTCTACTGCTTTGAATGCCTCTTCAACTACACATCTTCAATATCAGTTACACAGCATGAAATTTAAATGCAAAAAACTTCCAACGTAATACAACGACAAGTGAAAATAAGGGAGAAGTACGATGCTTTCACAAACTAGAGTTATAAGATGATTTATAAACCCTGCGCCTGAGGGAGAGCAAAGGTGCATTAAGTAAGTCATTTCAAATAGTATTAAAAAGCTTTTATGTGCTGTGGCCAACAACACATAATAACTTACCGTGACCCACAACTTGAGGGTCACGGGGCTCTAGAAACATGAAACATAAATAAATTCTAATTAGTAAACTTTCGGACAGCTTCAACTTGCAAAGGCAAGCGGACACACAAAATAAAAATCCCGTATTTCAACTATTCTCCCACTGCAATATTTTCCAACCACTGTTGTTGCATCAAAAACAAAATTTGTTAATTGTTTATTATTGCTAACAGTTTACAGCCACCGGCGAGCGGCCAAAAGCAAGGACCACTATTTAGTCCCTTCCCCTATTCTGCAATCCCAGGAGGCATAGAAAGATGTTTACAATGTCCAGGTAGATATTGAGTGCAGCAAAGACGTATTCCTCAGGTGAAATGGCGTACTTGTGTCTACCACCAATGAGAAGTTGCGTGTCGAGGACCAGATAGAAGGAGAAGAACAACGTACCGCAGACGGCGTAAACAATATGGAGTGTAGGAAACCTATCTCTTGGGAGGAAGGCGAACAAAAATCCAAACATGAGTAAAACCAAGCCAGCTACAAGCAAGTAGCCACCGATACCGGTGAAATCAATCTTGGTTTGGAATGCGAACAGCGTTACTGCCAAACAAATTACCGCAGTGACACCCACAGTCAATATGACGGCATCCACACTAAAATACAGAGCACATTATCATTTTTTAAACCAAGTTCAATATTATCGACTCGAAGATTCGAACTAATGCTTCACCTGTAAGTACTTGCAGCAGCCCCCAAAAGAAATCCTTGACAAACTGTAAAGAGAAGTAAGAGAATGACGTTCATCGGTGCTCTCCTGCGCACTTCTTGGCAACAAACCAAGCTTATCATGAGCACCACATATAATATGAGCACGCCGTAGAAAAATTCAACATGTTCGTAAGTCCAGGCTCTTAGCGATGGGAAATAAAGGAACATTCCGATGAATCCCATCGTTATGCTAAGCTGAACCATTAAAATGCTGTACACTTTCCTGTGGATTGTTAAACACAAAAGTATTCCGTTATTAGAGAGAACTCCAAAAGCGTACTAGCATTTATCCCGATGTCACCGATAATTTTTGAAGCCTACTGAATGAAATTTTGCCGAATTGAGATCTCCATAAATGCTAAATAAGCTCCGAGTTCCATCTCCACCTCAGCTCCAGCTTCAGCTCCCGCTTCAGGGTCCAGATTTTCTGCAAATTGAAATAATTTAGTCAACATCTGATCCAATCCATATGGAATGTTCAAACTTCAAACACTATCAGTATCAGCAAACAAACACTCCCACAAGGGCTTGGTTTTTAAGAATTCGAGGCATGCATCACATACCATTCGACATCTTGATGGATTCATACCCCTTCGAGCTTGATGACAGAGACCAGAGACCATAAGACCTACAGGGGATTACATATATCTTCTGGAACTAGCGTTCTTGTCATTTGAAATCTGTAAAAATTACAACAATTTGTTACCAAGTCTCCGTGAGAACTGCGCTTGCTCCTGCAGAAAAAAACTGAATTTCACCAAGCTCAAGGTTCCAATCCAATTAGCAATGTCATGTAAATGGTCAATATGAAACTTTCTTCCTGGCTTCAATGAAAATGGTCTAATAAGAGGAGTCATAATCAGAATGAGAGGGCCCGGGTGCTTACCCTCGAGACAGAGGCAGCTTTTAGGCGGAAACTGCAATCCACCCGACATATCTCGGGTGAAAATGCAATCTACCCGACATATATCTATGCAATCCACCCTACACGTGTCGGTCGTGCAGATTCACCCGAAATACGTCCGCTCAATGCGCAATCTACCCGACATCAGTGGCGCCGGCAGAGGGGGGGGTCAGTGGGTACATGACCCCCTGGAATTTTCCAGGGGGGGTCAACTAATGTACTTGACCCCCCTAAATTTTGACCAGCAGCAGTAAAAATATTACGGAATATTGAAGTTTTACTACTATAGGAGTCGAACATGGCATTAAATTTTGCGCGACCTAATAACGTACTCATGTCGGCCTCCACATCATCCCTATATTCTCTTTAACCATTAAGGTTGTCGAACAAAGGAGTACAGTTTGTCACCTCTTCTTTACCAAAGAATATATTAACCTGACAGTATTTCGTATGAGTTAGATTCCCCGTCTCGTAGCAGGGGAAGTTCAGGGTAGCGTTTATTTTGAACTACTTATTATTACTGAACATATTTATTTTCAATATACGATGCAAAAAATTAATTTGTGTTAAATAAGGCACAGAATAGAGAAAACTTCCAAAGTTTTATACACCTACCACAAATTTTGCTACATGCTCGTTCAAACACTTCTGCGGCTCTTAATCGTTGTAGCAGTTGTAGAGCATGGAATTTACACGGCTGCGGATTTATGTTAATTTTGAACTCGTACGTGTAGATATCTAACATGCTGAAAGCTATTTCATAGCAAAAGTGAAAGCTGTGTGCATCCAGGCGTTCGATTTTCGACTCCCGTCCGGAATATGACCCTTCGAACGAGTAAAGTACTCCGCGGCGCCGTTCCAGATTCGGCTCCTTTTGGCGGAAATTACGATATATTTTGTTGTCCAACGACGAATCGCGCTTGACTTACGAACTTGTTGACCGATTTCAGTCTCGTAAAAACAGGCAATTACGTTTTTTAGTCTTTTCAGCAGTTTACAACAGTCGCAATAGTTCTTTCAAAATTGAAAACTGATAAAAGTCACAGTTCAATTAGAAATGCAAAATTCTTCACACTTATCAAGATATACAACATCCATTCAAAATTTTGAAAAGCCACGCAATATGCAACATGCAAAAATATTCTGCACAGAACTTTTTAAAAATTTCATTCACTATCTTTTGAAACAGAAATTACTCAAATTAGTCAACGTGTTCTTGAGTTATGTGAAATTCACCATTGGACCGCTATATTTGCCATATTTTTCGCCCGAATGGACCGAATGCTGAACCGCAGCGCGGAAAATTAATTACTTGGAGGGGTCACAAACTGAGAGGGAGGCTTATATTGAACGCCATCATGCATGAACCTTTCCATTTTGCTACGAAATGGCTCTATTGCAGTGGGATTTTATGCTCAATTCTACTGCTTCAATCACCTCAGAACAATGTGCTTTCCAATGTACACCCTCAAGTTGTAAATAAAATTCGGGGAATATGAAAATTGCAAAAATTGTCTACCAGCTGGCGCTAGTATTTTTATCTTTTCCACGAGGCAAATTTATGGTTTTAGTTTGAAGTTAAGGGCATGTATCCTTACAACGTCAACTTTTTCGGAACAGTATTTTTTTGGTTTTGGGCCACTCAAAATTTTAAATTTTGACCGCCCCCGCCGCTGAAAAAAATAGATGCCGGCGACACTGCCCGACATCATTTCTATTCTCCGAATATCTCAGAAACAAATGGACTGACCCAAATGAGATTGGAACCAAACAACTTCTCAAAGCCTCAGCACACGATTAGTATTAAAATCATAGATATGCGGCGAGGGGTTCAGGAGCAAGATTGAAAACAAATGTTACACATCCTATTGAGACACCTTGTATGTCGGATGTCGGGTGGATTGCAGTTTCCTTTCGGACTTCGGGTAAGAAACAGATTTAGGCTAAGATTTCAGAATTCTGTTGGAAAAAGTATAAATGCTTTGGATTAGGCATTAGCATCACAAGCAAGAATCTGAATGGGAATCTGGCAATTGTACTTCAGAATTTACTGTTGTGGAAACCCATAAATGAAATCCTTTATGATATAATCCCTATTATAAAGTGTTTCTTTGAGACACGGTGACTGGAGAAGTAGAGTTAAAATAACTGACATTTCTTATCTAACCACCGCAGCATAAACTATGGACGGTAATAAAAATTGAAATTATTCATCGTACTCTGACAGAGCCAGAAATATGTGCATTTGTCTAATTTTTGAGAAAACAACGTGTAAAACCTATAATTGCTTGTTAAAAAAGTGGGAAAGCCACCGGAAGTATTTCATGGTAATACATGAATTATAAAAATCGGTATTTGTCATCTTTTGAGCTAGTGTATCTCAGCCTGTTTGCTATTATTACAAATAATGAATTAGAAAGGTTAAACTGGAAATTTCATGCTTTCTTGTATTCATACGAATTCTTGCATGCGCAACGGCTGCACATTTATGCAAGGCAATCGTAGCCGACCATTGTTTAAATCAATTTAAAGTTTCCAAGCTAAAAATTACTAGTGAAGTCACAAAGCCTGACCGTAAACACCGTTAGCAATTTTATAATGAAAATTATCCCAAAAAAGTATTGCACAAATGTCAAAAAGAAGCAGTATTGCTGCCGCACTGCAACTTCCTTCTTTGCATTTATTTTTTCAGTAGTGTTATAGAATTTAACATAAGTGATCTAATGTTAGCTTTGAATGAGTACCTCATTTTGCGTAATTACGTGAGACGCGAAAACTGGTACACACCACGATTTTTGTCAGACCAGATAAATTAAGATAGACATTACAATCGTAATCTTAATATAATTACAATCATAATTGAAATAAAGACCGGAAAATTTGAAAATTTCAAGCACGTTCAGGGCACCTAAAGCAGTAACAGTGAGTTGAGAAGGGAGTCAGCCGTCCCGCTCGTTCTCCTGTTGGTTATTCAAATGCCGACAGATTCTGTCGGAATTCAAATTTGATTTGGTATAAAAATTGAAAAAACCGCAGAATCTGACATTCCGAAGCTGATTCTGATGCCGATTCTGAAGTACAAATGTCTCAGGCTGTTTACATTTCCGAAGTCGGAAGCTGATTCTACTTTTGACCCTGAAGTATAACCATCATTCGGGAAGTCAAATTCCTTTGAATCGTATGTGGGTAATTCCGACGAAGCGCTTTCCGAAACTCATTCTGAAGTATAAATGTAAATTCTGACGCCGAAGGCATGCCAATTCCGACGAGTGTATATCGAGCTTAAGCCGATAGTTTGACCTTTATACGTTGCTATCTGACAGGGCTTGCACTAATATTATATTTTATCAGCTATAACTGATTAAGATACGACTAGCACGAAGGGCGACAAATTCTTCCTCACGACTAAATTCTGGAATTTCAGGATTCAATAGTTTGAAGTATTTGTTGTTCTAGCTGCATGTTTTTAAGGCAACAGAAGCTTAAACTGAATTTTAATGCTCACAATAGCTAGTACAGCAAAACCCGGGAAAGTCACATAGAGGTGGCCACAGATCGACTGAAAATCGTAGCAATCGTTTCATACAAAAACAAAAATTTGATTAGCTCTTTACCAAAACCAATTTAAAATACAACCAGGCTTAACGCATGACTCTAATAACGCACCTAACGGCATGGACGCGCCTACCTATTCTTTTTATCGAGATTCAAAACATGAAAATAGTAAAACTCCTGTATGAACGAAAGATGTGATGACTCAATAATGTCATTTCAACAATAATTCAAGACAATTTCGTGTCCGCCCTATCGTGCGAGCTCAGTTGCGACCCAAGGTCGCGTATAATGTCATTTTTAACAATTATGAATCAACTCTAAATAGCTCAAGTAAATACAGCTCAAACCATTACTTGCACACAAAAGAGGCGTATTTATTTTACTCAAGGCATTTCCATAATAAAAACACTTACGTGACTCAACTGGAATCAACTTTTTATCTGCTAATACAAATTGGCACATAGAAATATTGAAGTTTTCAGCCACCATGCTTTTTTTGCCAATGAACGAACTTTGATATTAAAATCCCATGAAAGAATGCAAAAATTATTTTTTTCACCCCCATACGCTTTCAACCTAACTTAACCCTACCTAATTTAAACCATAAAGGTTTCTAAAACACTGCAATTAGGAATTAAAATTTAACTAAATTTCAAATTGTTCAGAAATTTAAAATGAAGTTGTGGAATAAATTTGCTGCCCTTTAAAAATAAAGTTGACGCAATATTTTCGATTTTATTTCGTGAACTAGAAATGATTATTATGCCCTTAGAAAATATAACAATTGTATTTCCTCATTTCTCCACTTTTGACAATGAGAAATAATTGCCTGCGTATGGCAAATACAGGGTGAGGCACCATTATAGACACATTTTTATTCAATTTTTCCCCTTTAATACACATCGATGATTCTGGGTACAATTTTCGATGTGTTCTCCAACTTTCTCTGTACAAGCACGAAGGCGACGTTTCGAGGATTCGAACACTATAACACAAGTTTCAGGCATCTGACTGTTCCAGTGTTGTCAAAGAGTTTTCCAAAGGCCGCCAATCGTCTTCACCTTGGTTCGCTGCAGTGCTTGCTTCAGATCTCCAAATCCAAAGAAGTCCATGGGACTCATGTCAGGTGACTTCACTGGTGTGTCGGTATTTTCGATGATGGTGATTCCCAGCTTTGACTTCAGCTCCGCTGCGTAGGCTCGTGTGAATCGAGCAGTGTGCAAGCTGGCGGCGTCGTGGTGGACGAACACTTTCGAGATGTCCTCTCCGTATAGCTGGGGTACTTGAACCTCAAGTAAGGGCTTAAGTACATGAAAGACATAGTACTTCGAGTTTATCTTCACATTTGATGGCACCTCCATTAAAGGTAGAATTCCACAGCCCGACATTGCTCCAACGACCATCACCTTGTCACCGAAGTTCTCGCACTTCTCCACCACTGGGGTTTCGTTGGCATTCTTACACTTGAAGTAGTAAATCAGCCTGGTTCCTTCACAGTATGCAAGGTAGAAGTAAGCTTCATCAATAGTAACCACATACTTGAATTTATTCCCGGCTAGATGTTGCTCTTACAGCTTCCGGGAGTTTGCCTTCCTGATACGCTTGTGCCTCGGGGTGAGCTGGTGAACAAGGGCCATTTTCATAGTAGTTTTGCCCAAATTTTGATGAATCATTCGGGCCACACTACGCTGGGAGATCTGAAGTCGGCGAGCAATTTCCCTTTGGGGCAAAGGGTTGGGTCTGGAGGTCATCTTGTCCACTTTCCTGACGACCACCGGATTTCGGACTTTTCGGGGGGACTTGTTTTTTGGCTGTGGTTCCCCTTCGATTCAGCCACCCTTCTATTTCCCGGTTGATGGTGCTCATGGAAACGTGGATGTTATCCACCTGCAAGTGCTCTTTGACCTTCTTCCGGATCAATCCAGCTTTGGAAAGTGTCTTAATGCACTCCTCAACTACTTTACTGATTTTCGGTCCCATTTTTAGCAAGTGAATGCCCAGTTTTTGCAAAAACATAGCAAAGTATGCATTGGATATGTGCGCCAAATACGAAGGTGCCATCCCTAGCGCGCCCAAAGTTATCGCGCCTTTTCAAGGGTGTCTATAATGTTGCCTCACCGTTTACAATGAAACATTGGGAAATAAACGTGTTTTAAAAACAGAATTAAAAATAAGAAATAAGCGCAGATGTTTTGAAAATGGGTTTAATTTTTTCTGCTGCTTAATTTGATTGAAAATTGAGAAATTAATTTCACTCTTTTTTAGTTTAAAACAGTGCAAATTATGTTCAGTCATTTTTAAAGTATGGAGCATTACTATGCGTTGTTCAGCAATAACCAGTTATACAAAAATCTCACCGCAAATTTGTGGAAAACTACAATAACCGTTTAACTAGAATACAAAGAGGAAAGCAGGGCGAATAATTAAAAATAAAAAGCCTTGGACGGACTAACAACAATAGTATCTTTGTAAAGTCGGGAAATAATACTATGATAATAATGTGGCCTTCATTGGGGCGTAGCGCTGTAGTTGGATGTTCATGTTCATTGGTTGTAGAAAGTTGAGTTTTAAGCCGTTGGCAGGGTGATACTTCCCCATTTAACTCAGGCATTCTGGGTTGTGAGGGGCTGTTGTCATATGTTTCTAACTTCGGTAGAGCTCCACTACTATCCACGCAGTTCTCCGAGTCGCTGTACGCCGTATAGGGTAGGAATTTATTGCTAAGATTTGGCATCCTCTTCCCCTGGACCATGATTCACTCATCCAGGATTGAATGAGTATGGGCCGTCCCAAAACATAGTCCACTGATCAATTACTAGACCCTGACCACATGATCATACAGCATGATAGTTCAACAGTTGAGTTCCTAATGTATTTACATCAAGCCTTCAAACTATAGAATAGGAAAAGCACAGGTTGTATATAATGAAGCTGCGACTGTAGTATTTAAATCGTACGAGCCAAAGTTGTAACAATGAAATATAAATGTGGTAACACATTTAATGTATTTTTGGTCAATACAGTTGTCGTGTAAAATTAATCAGTGTAGCAACTATTTGAATTAAAATTTTGCAATCATCATAAAGTTGCATTATTATTTTGCCTCAGTAACATATATTTATTTAGTCAGTCATTATTCACGAAGCCTGTAAAATCAGTCATTAGTCATAGTCATCAGCTACGGTTAGACAGTTATTTAATAATTAGTCACAGTCACTGGTCAGAGTTCCTCGAGTTAACTCAGGAGTTACAGCTTTAAGGCTCGACCACACTGAGGAGCAGAAAAATGATGCTGGCAGAAAAAGATGCTTCTGCCAGCTTCCCTCTTCTGCTGGCAGCACATGAGACGCACGTTCACACCTAATTGAATATGCCGCGGAGCATTTTTTGCTGCACCCGAGTGTCTGCCGCAGGAGTTTCGGCCGCAGACTGATAGCACAGTGTGAACAGAATTCTCTGATAAGCGAAGGCGTTGAAGTAATATTTCATTACAAGTGTTCACAATCTGTATAATTATTGTGTTTAAATGCGAGAGACTACAATGAACTCATGTTTTAATTGCAATTCAAACACTCACAACTACCGTTTTTGCACACTGCCTGAAAACAAGGAGATTCGCAAAAAAGTTGTTTCAGTCTTTAGGCAAGCAAATCCCCAGCAAAATCGTTGTTCCACAGAAAGTATCATAAGAGAGTTGAATGCAAAAAGATGGGAGAGAACATGAATGTAAGTGGACTGATCATTTTAGTTTTACTTCTATTCATCCAGAAATTAAATCTGTGAAATTTTCTTTTCCCAGGCGCACTTCCTAAAGGACGTTATTGAGATGAAGACTACTCTGCTCGAGCAGATTGAGGAGGATTTCTCCGAAATAACTCTTCAAATTTCTCCATTGGGTTATGTGATTAACTCCGAACAGTTGTGGGAGCTGGCCGTGATAGTGGATTCGCAGAAGGAAGATACAATGATGCTGAAAGCTTGCGCGAAAGGGGTAAGTTTTCTAGTCACCGCTCATGTAGTAAATTTTAGTAAAATTCATCTCATTTATTGGTAAACTCTTTTTAGCGAGCTAAGACGTCGGATGATGAAGCGGACACTTGCAGTGAGATGGATAAAGATATTTTCGTGAGTCTGATTGATGGGATATCAGAATTGAGAGATCGAATCATGAACGAAGTTCTGAGGAAGATGGCAATGATTCGTGAAGCAGAAAAGGAA
>WJFA01001232.1:0-23133 GCA_009870155.1 Pseudobourletiella spinata | reverse complement strand
GGGGGGGTTCCGCTGAAATGACGACTTGTATACTAATGGGAGGGGGGAGGTACAAAGTGGGTAAAAAGTGTATACGCAATATCTGGACAGCCCCTAAGGGCTCAAACGGTCGACAGAGACTTACTTTGGAAATTGATGTGACATGTCCTCAACTTATGAACATTCAGTTCCAAGCTATTTTCTTGGACGTCGGGGACCCAAGCGATAAAGGGGAGCTCGGAAAGCGTAAGTATCGAATGGTTGTGATTGATCTTCTGTACTTGGTTCTCATGATTAAATCATACCATATCTACTATTATATTTTTTATTAGTTGGATCCGACTGTGAATCGGAATGTCTGAATAAATGGATCCCAATGGAAGATCGTGGTGCCGGAGATGTAGCAGGCGGGATCCCCCCTCCTGTAGAAGAACCAGAATATGACGACCAAGTTCCATTCTTGGAACCTTACGACGAGGTGTACCATAAGAACCTAACGATCCAGCTGTTCCTCAGCCTCATGGAAGAGTCTCGACCAACCGCGGGCTACATGCGCTCAGCAAAGCTGCTTGCACGCTCCTTTGAAATCCTGCGTCATGCCTGCTTTCCGTACATTACCCAGGAATTCACGGATCAAATCTTTCGTGGATTTTTGTATCTCGTCTTAAAGTCTCGGGAGAAGGTGATTGATATCGGGGCGTTCGAGAAGGAGGAGATTGACAGCATACTCTCAAAGTGTGGGACGAAACCGAAAACTGTGGATCTAGTGGGGGTAGTTTGTAACAACTACACGAGAATCACGGGCTACAGCTACAAGCATGAAGGAGAGACGATCACTAAGGACTACGTGATAGAGGCCAAATCCTTCCGGTGGGGGAAATACGATCCGATCATCGAGGGAGCTTGGGCCGCTATTGACTTTGTTCATGCATACTGTTTCGATGACTTTCGTCCCGACTTGAACATGCATCATATCTACCAAGCCGGCCTGGAACCTCTCTTCACGCGCACGATCATGCAGAGATGGTACATTTAGCTAAACTACAGGATTCAACTACATCTCTAATCATATTGAATCATGTTTTTTTCTACGTGTAGGCCGTTCCCACCGACGCTTAAACGTGGTGATGGTTACTGGAACAATCTATTAAACGTAAAAGATGCGAAGGCAATGATGCAGAACATGGATGCTTGCGTCCAGCTGGGCTACATTGGATCCGTGTTTGAAAAGCGGCTCAATCGTCCTTTCAACAAATTTTAGTGAGTCAGCTTTCGGGCCTTGCATTCTTAGTTACAAAGTGTGTAACTTTCCTGAGGTTTTTTCCTTCCAGTAACACTATCGGAGATTCTAGCGGTGCCCCCTCAAGTTCCTCACGAGACGGTGGCAAGAAGACGGGTGGTGGTGGTGGATGGACCGGAACCGTCGACGAGTACTGGGAATGGTACAAGGCCAACGACGCATTCAACGAGTATCTCAAGAACGTTGGGGGGACTTGTCTCAAGTCTGAAAGTCAGCTAAATGATGCCAGAGCTAAATTGGATCACATGTGCTCGTAACTTACTCTAAATTTAGTACTGTTATAATTACGGTCTAAAGAATGTCCCTGTAAATGTAGAATAGCGCATTCAATAAAGAATGTCGCTTACATTATAATGTGAGTGGTTATAAAGTTGAAGGTTGCTTTGGGAAAAATCTGTTACAAGTAGGATTACATTGGATGCCCCACATTGTATTGTCAAACTTATCTGTACAATAAAATCCCTGTCACACTCTCCTTCGTGCACGTTAAACTCCAGAACCTATTGAGACACAATCATGTGCCATGTACCAAACAAAAGCGAGTTTTATGGGTAAATATGTAGGCGGATTTTACTCACAAGGGGGGATCTCACATGTCCCTCCAGCACAGAGTGGGCACTATGCGGGCTTAGGAGGTCATGTAGGAACATTAATAACGCCAAACTCCTTGGTGCGGAAATTCAGATTTGCCGGAGTTACAGACCGTCAAAGTTGTCATCATTTCGAGGCCAAAGGGGGGTGTCTTCATTGAAAAATCCCATGTTAAATCCCATAAGGATTTTCCATTTTTGAATTTCGAGTCATTTTTGAAAAAACCGCCTAAATTGGTTCCAATACTGTTGTGTGCAGGTAAAATGCATCCGTATGGCCTACAAACTCAATATTTTACAATTTCTGAAAAAATCACGACATAAGAAGTCCAAAAGTGAAACTCGAATTTTTGGTCCGAGACATTGCT
Organism: Pseudobourletiella spinata; assembly: GCA_009870155.1. NCBI lineage: Eukaryota > Metazoa > Arthropoda > Collembola > Symphypleona > Bourletiellidae > Pseudobourletiella > Pseudobourletiella spinata. The sequence goes on along the minus strand of WJFA01001232.1, from coordinate 20,896 downwards.
ATAGGCGTTAATGGGAGCGTCCTCAAAATTCAAAACGGGAAAATCCTTATGGGATTTAGCATAGGATTTTTCAATGAAGACACCCCCCCCTTTGGTCCCGAGTGAAAAAAACTTCGGAGGCTTGTAACTCGGGCAAACCTGAATTTCCGCAATGTTCCTATGTGACCTCTGAAACCCGCAGTGTCCACTCTGTGCTAGGAGGACATGNTCCCGAGTGAAAAAAACTTCGGAGGCTTGTAACTCGGGCAAACCTGAATTTCCGCAATGTTCCTATGTGACCTCTGAAACCCGCAGTGTCCACTCTGTGCTAGGAGGACATGCGGGAGCCCCCCCCCCTTGTCAGATCAAAAGTTGACTTCGGGTCGAAAACCGATGTCAACGCTCAAACTTAAGTTGTATTCAAAAACTATGCATTCCACGCCAAAACAAACGCATCACAAGATTCTTCATGCAATTCTGCACTAGAGTGCTGATACCGTAAGCTCTGACATTTGACCTCAGGTGAAAGGTCCCGAAATTCCATTACTACGAAAAGTACACTAATGAATTCTGCGTTAAATTCGGTGGGAAATATAGAGATCATTTCAGTGCTACAACACCATTGTCCCCCCTACTTTCCTCAGCAGATAATCTGGAGCCACTAGCCGGATCATCAAGTGTAATACTTCAATCAAGAGCCAGATGTGTGAAGGGGTTGTACACGTATTTTCATCCGCATTAGTTGTTAACCTGTGGTGAAATGGACAGGTCATACTATTTGCGCAAACTCTAATCCTGCTTTCCAAAAAACTGGTGACACCAACAAATTTCCTCTTAATTTGTGCCACATATCTTCTTTGGACGTGTCATATACGTACGACAATGTAAAAATGATCACAGGGGTGGTAGGGACGATTGGCCAACATTTTGATGTCGATATATGTGAACAGCCCCGAGCGTTTTAGACTCTTTTATGTTATCTTTATCTTTATCCGAGAATTTTCAACCCACTGATTTATCTTTCATCTTAGAATGAAAAAGCCTCCGGATCTATCTTTATCTTTTACCTGAGCTTAATTTTGCTTATCTGAGCAAAGCCTGGTAGCAACATACCTTCCAAATGCGCTATCTCGTAAGCATCCTCTGGTTTAGCGCATCCAGGTGACTGTGGTACCCAAGAACATCTCAAAGCCTCAGCTTCCGGTTGGTAGCAAAGTCTATGATATATGTCGAGGCGTTTCGGTCGTAGAGCTAAACCAAATGTGACATTTAGTTCTGGGACACCCTGTATGTTGAGGCGTTTCGGTTGTACAGCTAAAACACATGTGACATATACTTCTGGGACACCCCGTACATTAACGATGCTTCTTTTACCACAAATTCCAAAGAAATTTTCGATTATCCTTTCTGCATGACAAGTTCATAAATTTTCCGTACAGTCTAAATCTTTAGATCAGAGCTTTTTGCATAAGTGGATACCCGGTAATGCGTCCTGGTAGGCGGGTGTGTGACATTAATGAAAGTTTCAGCTAAAGAAAGTGCATGAAGATCTCTTGTTAATTTTACGTACTGCGAAAATAACGCAGTACGTTTATATTCCCGACGCAGACTAGAAAACAACAATAATACCAGGGTTAACATGACGTATACGCCGACAGCTTGACTTTTAACTGGAATACTTGCACTCGGTTCGAACCCAAATTTGTGAAAAGTGATACCCTTGAGCGAAGTGACGCCTGACCTCTACTGCTTGAGTTCAAGGAGTCGGATCAGAGTATCAAGATCGGAATAAAACGCCTATGGCCCCATATTTTTCTGCCTTTTGATCGGTGTGGAGCATTTGATAGTGGATAGATTCTGAACACCGACTTTAATTTGATCTAACATCTAATCGTAAGAGTCGTTAAGATAGGGTTAAAGCGCAGAAGCATTAAAACTGGAACAGAAAGGCAAAATTTTACTGACGGTTCACCGGTAATTATTTTTAGTGGAATGCTCATTTTGGTATTCCATCATTATTATTACCTCAGACCTAGGTATTGACCTAACGTCTTACCCCTTACGACCCTACGTCTTTGTTTTGTCGTGGAAGGCATTGTTCATGAATAAAATAATAGTTCGCATTTTGACCCGGAGTCAAGTTTTGATCAGGGCAAAAATACGCCTGTTACATGTAAACTGTATTGCTCCACATAACTGGCTTTTGATTGGTAGTTGGCACATGATTGTGCGTTAAGCGGTTCTAGAGTTTACCGCGCACAAAGTAGAATGGCACGCATTTTATCACACAGAATTTGATTGCGATTAAGATTACAAAAAACATCCCGGGGGATTCATCACTTCCACTAAAAAAAAGACTATAAAATGCATTTCAAAAAAATTGAAAAAAGTTTCTTCAACGAAGTGTGTGCTAGAAAGTGGTGAAGGAAACAACCTCCGAACAAGTCTCTCACGTCGCGGTGAATAACTAATCACTTTGTACTGCAGCGTGACCGTACAGTCTCGTCCCCCCTACCTGATCCTACGGCCTGCAGACGTGGCATCTGTCCATACGCTTGTGAGCATTTCCTTCATGTGGATGTTGGATAGGGGGGCGGAGCCATAGGACCTCCTCATCACCTGGCAATAAGATGTACAAACAGAGGGTGAAATCGATCTCACTCTCAGTCACTCGCAACCCCATTCAAGACGTGTGGTTGCGTGCATGTCAACCTGAACTTTGGTCGTCGTCGTAGTTCCACTACTGCGTATCCCCATGTCAGCCCGATCAATCTCCTCCCGAAAATCCTTACGCAACTACCAACTACCCTCATTTCCACCAGCGGCTCCCTTAAGCTTTTCCTGTCACCAGTTATACCTGCACGAACGCACTGAAAACAAATCAGCCGGTACGGTGGTGAAATAATAATGGGAACAAGTGCAATGGAAGCCTCTCAATTATCAAAAACCTAGCACACAGCATTACTCGTCACTCGTGTACATGCGTGAACGCCGGGTTGCAGATAGAGCAGGTGTGTAAGACAGTGTTGCATGTGCTATATGCCCTTATCAACAAGTATTTGGACACAATAATAGCCAATAAATTGTTCAACTACACGGGGAGATCGTTAGTAAACAAGTAGTAATAATGTTCCTACTAATTCATATCTCTCATTATTAGTCCTGTAATTATTATATTATGTTCAGGTCTGCCTCATTTTTCATTTTTACTCTTTTGAATGATTTAAGAAATAGCTTTAATTCCTACAGTCCGAATTATCACCGCCGAAGTTTCATCATGTCACAAAAACAAATAAACAGCGTCAATACTTGACGACCCATTGGCGCTTCAAAAATCAATTCAACGAGGTGTAAAATGTGGTCCATTTGTCACGCCTGTTTTAATGCAGGAATACCCATGGATATTTGGACGTCGTAAAGAATAAGAGAGTATAGCTATCAACGGCTAAACTGCAGAAACCAGCATTTGATTTTTGGCTCTGCTGCAAACACTTGCACACTTCAACTGTAAAAATTTCTAAACGCAAAACATTCTATTATTTCTGCGCCGCATGAAACAAGAGGCGGACAGTAAAGATCAAGTTTGACAGAGGTCAAGAACTTTAGGAACTTCAATTTTGGTATACGGCAAAAAGTAGCCACAGAAACTACGTTTTAACAAATTGAATTATTTTCTGGTATGGGTCGGAGGAATTGAGCTAGTTGTGGATATGGCAGGTTTTGACAGAACAAAAGTGGATATGGTGGTTCTTACAATTGAGCCAAAAATCAAATGCTGACTTTTGTAGTTTAGCCGTCGATATGTTTCATCATGTAAACTAACTACAACTAACATCTATGTGACGATTTCGGTATAAAGATTACTTCCAAAAACTGTCGAGCTAAAGGAGGTTGGGAGAAACAGAGACAGTAATCACAGACTAAGCCTACCACATGAGATCATCCACTTTGTTTCCATAACAGAAGCTAATACACGCTCCAGCCAGTTCAATGTTACCATATCTCTGTTAGAGCCGTGCAGTCTGTAGTACAGTGGGAAGTAATGTTCAGGCTTCGCACAACTATACCATCACACGCACACATTCACACGGAGTCCAAACAATTTAGCATCTCCCCGTACCAGTCACTCGAAGGGTCTCGGTAGGTAAAGCCGTGTACGACAGTTGTGGACACACTAAACCAGAGCACGGAAGCGGAGTGATGACTCTCAATCTGATTCATCCACGTCACTCCGTTATTGTGATTGATTCTTTGTGAATTATCTCGAGCAGGAATGAGAGACTTCAGTAAATTGCACACGGATTGGAAAGTTAAGGAGTACTTGAGCTCGGTGGATGAGTCCGTGGGACTGATTAGTCCAATTTGACTGGCTGAATTCATTTCTCCTATGATCCAGTTACTTCTCCCGCTGGTAGTGCCAAGAGCAGAATTTGTTGGCCAACTTTGTAATTTAACCCACGTTGCATTGGTCACGCTTTTCATACCAATGAGCCTCCTGGATTTGGACAACTTTGAAGGTGATTTCTCACATGGGACACCATTTATTCTCACCAGTCCTAGGTCCTTGGAGGCCTGTGCTAGACTAAATATTCAGGTTAGTATCACTTCCCCATTTACCTCCGCCTGCCTCAGTTGAAAATTGCAACCCAGTTTTTAATTCCTCACCTCCTTAGTACCAAAAGTTCCTGAATCTTAATTAAATCACAGATATCCGTAGTGAATAACTTAGAGTCCCAATGCTTATTTTCTCCTTTTAGCCGAAAGACCTAGTTTATCGTAGCCTTGAACAGACAGAACAACTCTTTTCTGATTTGCCCCTGAGTGAGATTTATCAGCTCCATGAGAAGAATGAAAGTCGACGGCAAGGTAAGTCCCTACAGCTGCTTCTAGCTCCTAATTCTATCTCAGCGGAACGGAAGCCGGCCAAGTGGATCAAAACTATTTGCAAAACCTTCTTCATGAGTATTTGGCTCTTAAGAGGATCTTATTGGTTTATTTCGGTTCCTTAGAGCTACTCCTGAAATGCCGTAAAATGCGGGATGAGCTGAGTTACACTAGCAAAAATCCGTCTGCGAGCATCTCTTTGGTGACGTTCAAGGATGACAGGGAATATCCCTCGGATACGGAGTCCAAGGAGGGAGGACCGAAAGAGCACAGAAGTAGGATTTATTCCACCAGGAGCCTCCCTGATTTGCGGTCAAATCTGGATTTTGCCAAGTTGGCCTGCAGTCCCCGACAACACTACTGCCCCTGCCAATTCAGTATTGACGACGAGAGGATTTGTCATTCATATTTGAAAAGGTAAGTCATGTGTGAGTCAATTTTGTGTATACGTCGTAGCAATCGGTGGGAATTGTTATGGGCTTGTTTTCATAATATGAACAGGCCTACCGCTAAGAGTCATTATTTCTATCTTACGACAGTGTCTTCAGCGAAAGAGCCAAAGTTTAAGGCTGGGACAGGAAGACGTCGTTTTGAAGCCACTATGGGGAATGCACACTTGTGACAGTGCAGCGCACTTGAAGTAAAGAGTAGCAACAGTTGGTAGGCCAGATGTAATAGTCAGAAAATTTCATATACGTAGATGAAGGAAAAGTAAACGACGAAATGAGCGCTTGTTTTACCGGTGCGGTGCGTTCACTCCGTATAGTTCACTCCAGACACGGCCAGACTCACGTAGCTGCACAGTACCATTCCATATAGGACGAACTCCTGCGAAAAACTATAGCGAGCGCCTGAACTCAACTGTAGATTTTACAGGACTTGGGCCTACCATGAAGGCGGAAACTTTGCGCGAAATATTCCCTATTAATGTTCAGTACCTGTCTAATCCAGCACTGGACTGTCACTGCTGTTATTATTCAAGAGAGCACCTTTTATAGGGGCCAGTGCAACGTGACGGTGCTAGTGTTAATAATATAGAAGCTCTGATGCTCTGAATATGATGACATGTTATGAATACAATTTCTTTCAGTTATTGTGACATCCTGGCCGGGGCAAGGTTGTCGGACGAGGACCGTAAAATACTTGAGTGTCTGGCACTGAAGAAAGGTCGAGCTTTGGAGTGGGAGAAGAGGGCTTTGGAAATTCGACAAAGGTTAGAATGTGAGGAGGCTCGGCGCGTGAAGGTAAGCTGTACTGTGTCTCTAGCGTTCAACTCTTACGGTTTAGTCCCGATACAAAGGATGATTGATACTGGCCGACTGATTTAGGATCAGCAGTACTTGACACAACGATGGCAGGATAAACTGGCGGAGAAACGGAAGTTGGAGAGTTTGGAGAACACCCACCGTTATCTCGAAATCCAGAGAAAGTGGCAACAAAGTCGTGATCATTTGCAAAAACAACTCGAGGAGCGAGACCGTCGGGTGCAGAAGTACCTTGACGAATTGAGCCATCAGCAGGTATGCATATTTGAGAGTTTGAGCTCTGCTCTCACCAACAATTATTGATTTCAGCCTGACTGGCTTCACTGCAACAAATTCCCTTTACCGGAACTGTGTTTCACTTGAATCATGCGAGATTATATCAAAAATCTTATTTGCCAGCATTGAATTATCTTGAACTTGATTACATCTGCGGGTAAAAAAATCAACGTTGAGCAACCTGTGCTCAGGGTGGTGTGATGTGGGTTTTTGGGAATTCTGAATTTATTGATCTTTGTGTCATCAGTCAGTCGGTGGTGATTCACCAGTCTGTACAACTACGCAAACCTACATGGGTTTTCAATTCCACAACAGTAACTATGAGTGTAGCAACTGTGTACTTTGATTTGTGATTACTAGAGACTTCACTTGATAGAGAAGCAAAAGGCCGAAGCTCTACGTCAGTATGAAGTAGGGAAGGCAATAGAGAAGTTGATGGAAGAGGACAGGGTCAATCGCCAAATGCTGCGGGAGAAGTTGGAAAAGAGGTTACAGGAGGCTGAAATACGGAAGCAGCGGAGAGAGCGCGAGAATTGGAGGGTAAGAAACTTTCAGAGCAATACGACGTGAAGTTGACTGTCGATGGGCACTGAGATTGTCACCTGTAAGACCTTATCTCAAGATGTAGATGTCGGCACTGGCGGGGGTGGTGGGAGAAGTTCAACTTCCGCTGCGTTAGACGTAGGTGCAGTTTTTGTGTAGCGTACCGTTGCTTCCGGTGGTAATGTTGTTGGAGGGTTGGTTGCTGCCTCTTCTACTAAAACTGTTACTTCCTTTCCGAGAGAATCCGTTGTGTCAACTGTCGCATCTTCGGTTACAGCACCTGGAAACTTATGGTCGAGGTTCACTACGAGTACTAGCAATAGAGTTAGGGTAGCATCTATTATCAGGGTTGCGTAGTAAATGTTTAGTGTGATTGGGCCCTTAAGGTTGTAACTCATGGGTAGAGCAACTGCGGTTAGCGTAGCGACCAAGGCTGCCATCTGAGCTACGAGCCATACCATCCTTGACATGGAAGACTTCTGTGAATCAAAAGTTCTTCCATCATTTAACCTACCCTAAAATGTCAAACTCGAGCATTTCTTCCATCGATACAAGTGCGTAAATCGGGTCTGAATAATTTTACCTTGAAAATTGTCCAGGCGGAACTGGTAAAATGTACTGCGCCCGCCAGAAGGCTCAGACTGCAGGAAATTTTGAGCACGGCCACGATCTCCCTCACGGCTGTTAGCAGTTCATCTTCTTTAAATTCGCTGAATGTTTTCGAAGGACCTCGGAGAACTGCATCATGAAAACCTCTTCGGTACCCCAAGTAGTTAAGAACATTCTCGGACTCTAGGACATCATTTAAGGTGAAAACTGTGGCAGTCATGGAGGTGAGAGGTAGTACCTGATCCAGTAAGTAAGCGACAAATTAAGATTCTCCCTGCAGACTGCTAACACCTACTAGTTTGGTATTTTGGCCAGTAGGCTATGATTACGCAGAAGGGAGAATACGCAGATGATGTAATGTTGTGAAAGAGCGCAGGACTTTTATCAACTCCGAATACGTCCCGGACTCATTGCTGAATTCGAAATTATAATACCGATTCTTTAGTACCTCAGATATACACCGCGGAATTCCGTGCCATCTCTTGCTGTTTGCAGTGGGACACGAATCTCCAGTTGATTAGTAACTAACACCTAAAACTACAGCATTCACTAGGAACCCGTTTGACCCCTGTAAAATTGAGGGGTGTGTAGGATATTGTATACCCTATAAGGGCGTAAACCTTCGCATCCTCAAAATTCATACAATTATACCATACCGTTTACTTGTTATTATGAAAATTAGCTGTATGCACCACATATTCAGAATAACAATTTTAATATAGCACGTCCAGCAAATCAAGTCGGTTTCGAATCAAATGGTGGAATAGGAAATGTATTCAGATTTGCGTACCAGAATCGTAATCGTTGCAGATATTAAGGTCTGATTTCGTTGGATTATTTCAAATACTGACTCCTTCATGCTTCTCTCCGCTGTTCACACGAATGCTATGTGGAAGATCTCAATGATATGTCAGATAAAGTTGGAAATCGTTGTTGACAAAACTTCTGAAAACGTTATACGGGTGTTAGAATGTTTAGAAACACACAGGTAGAAGACACATAACAGTTCCAGTGAGCAGCGCAACCGGCAGTTTTCTGTTGCATTTGGTATAAACCTTACGTTCCATTCATACTCATTGATGGTGAAATTCACAGTCGTGCTTCGTCTTGAGCAACAGTTCTTGTTGGGACATCCTTCTCTTTGGGGTATTCAACCAGGAAGTAATTATCAATCCTAATAATTGCTGTAGCGTGTTCAAGAGATGAATCGGCTGGAGGACACAAAACGTTTTATGAAACTCGAAAGGGTTGAACAGCACGCACGACAAACAATGGAGGAGCTGCGCCAGCAAATTGAGGAAAAGGAACATCGGGCCCGGATGAATTACCTGGCGTTACAACGACACAAGGCTAACTCAATATGTGAAGGTTCAGGATCCCGAAATAAAGCTGTGGAAAGGGCCCAGCTCATACACGCCCAGCTTCTCCACGGTCTGGAAGAATGGCATAAAAAAGTAATGGAATTTCACCTGGCTGCACAGGACCGTGCTGAAAATAAATACATTCAAGAAATTAATCGGAGGCGCGCTCGGGTCGCAGGTGAGCGTGTTCTACGGGAAGAGAGGGCGCTGGAGATGATGCGAAAGGTGAAGGAAACAGAGGACAGGAGGAAGGAGCTCGTACGGCATGTCATTGACTCGAAGGAGAACAAAGTGGCACGACTGAAGGCGGAAAAGGAGAGAAAAGTGCACATATCCAGGATTCGAGCTCAACAAGCCGCAGAAATGCGTCAAATACTTCGTGAGCGATTAGACCCGGAAACTTTTGACAAAAAAGTCGCTCGGGTTGAATTAGAGATGCGAGTGCTGAAGAAACCTCAAACCAATTTCGCGTGCAAATTCGTTCCGAGGTTAACCAATATGAGACGGTGCAGCCACTGCTTTAGCCGGTACAAGAGGAATTTTTGCTAGCTGTCATCGCTATTAGTTTTCAACATGAGATTACCGTTTTATTTTGTTATGTAAGTCGTGAATACATAAATAATCACGACAACGCTTGAGTACGGTCGCTGTCGGTATGCGGAGTAGTACAGAACTCGAATCGGTGGAACTTTGCAAGGTTGTACTGAATTCATGAAAGCAGATTCCTTGCTGGTAGCGTACTTGGATGAAATTGAAGTCCGTTAACCCGGATTTTTTATCTTTATTCCTCTTGATCTTGAGGTTTAATAAATGGCAATGTAATTTAATTTATTATTTGATTCTTTTGTGGCCAATTGTGTGCTTATTTTGAGTCTGGTTGCGCGGTTAATTTTTAAGGCATCACGAAATAATTTCTATTGGCTAATTGAAAACGTATAAATATCTGCTTATAAATTCACTTGCTTGTTTGCACACATATTAAGTGGGCTCCTCTTCCATTCCGTGGTTGCAACCTGAGAATTCCGTACTTCAGTCGCCCATTATTGTTTTGTATTGGTTTGTCAGGATCAAGTATAAAAATATGAGCTGACAATTCGATCAAGCCAAGTAGGCTTTTAAAATTCAATCTGAGCGATCAGCGTGGAAGATTCGGAGGGGGCATGGTCGAGGACATCCGGTATCTCCATATGAACGCGAGCTTTGATTGTGGGAGCAGAAATTCATAGCAATAGGTTGTATTAGTTGCGGAAATTGTACTTTGCACATTTTCCTGCCGCGGTGGAAGTTAACTTAAACAACCAGTAAGGTGTCTCGTAATCTCTGAATGTTTCCTGGGTTATTTCATAGCAAATCGAAAGGGGTTGTGCTGTTGTGCACCAAGTTGCTCAATTTTCGAATCCCGCGTAGTATATGATCCCACCACTGAGTAATTAACATTCCGAGTTATGGTTCCTTCTGATACAGAGAAAAACGCATAACTCCCTAACGGTTTGGGCCGCTCGAATTTTTGTTTTAAAAGATGAAAATTTAAATTCTGTAGAGCATCGTTGCAGGTTTTTCTAAACTATTTCGTAGTTTTCTAAGAACTTAAAACCAAAGATTGGAAAAGTTCAGTTTTTCGCGATAGGCTCTCAAAACATTTCCCGCCAAAATGTACTGACGTGTGAACCATAACGCGGATTGTTTATTGCTCGGTGAGAGGGTCACATACTACGCGGGATTCGAAACTTTAGCAACTTGGTGCTCAGACCCTTCCGGTTTGCTGTGAAATAACATCTTATTCTTTAGCATCCAATTGCCTAAGATTTCATCATTCATCATTTAAATGACGAACTTATTAGTGCTCATTGTATTTAGAACGTCGGCACTCGTTTTTGAATAAAGAAGTATCCGTATGAATATGAATGCCTATTCGTATCGGTATCCGTATTATTCGTATTCTTTTCAAAAAAGTATTCATATTCTCATCCATATTTGTATTTTTATAAAAAAAATTCATTCAAAAGATTTGTAACCTTAAGTTTTTACGGATACCTTTTTCATTCGAATTCGTATTCATATTATATGAATATTCCATCCCTGAATACAACACATTCCTCACCTGCAATCGAATCCATACTACCGCCCCATGTTCCCCGCTATCCCACGCATTGTCGTTCAGCCACTTCCGTACAAGTATACTGTTAGTGCTATCTTGTCAAATAACGCTAAAGATGACCTGTCTAGAAGGACCAGTTTATGGCATCAACGTCAAGTCGAAATTGAAGATTGGATGAGACTTACGCAGTAAGTTGATCTCCGATCGTAATTTTGCGATCTTCCTGTAGTTCCGAAGAGGTGATACTGTACTGATACCAAGAACTGAGGCATGAGTATGTGATCAGTGCAACTGACGGGATACCATAGCTCACCATAGGAACCAGGGGGATTGTTTGTTTTTGATTTTTAAGCCAATGAAATTGCCTTTTTGCTTTGAATCAATGCTACCCGTCCCGTCCAGCTAGGCCGGAATCTACATAACAGTATCACCTCTTAGGAACGGAGGGAAGTGAAGTAAAATTCATTAATACCAACGATTTATTGTCAGAAATCTCCTTTCAATATGGCGGACTAATATGGCTAACTAGTATGCCACGTGCCACTCCAGTTGCCGATGGCCGCATCCGCACTGTCTCTTCCGTCTCATTATCGTTCAATTTTAACAAATTCTAAACAATTTACGAAAATTCAGTGCAAACATTGATTTCAAATTCATAAACACATTAAATGAAACTATAACAACTGCTGCTGACTGATACTTCAGTCCAACAATAGCAAGTAGCTTCAGTCGTCAGTAACATATACATTTGAAGAAGTCATGTTGACCTATATCACGATTACCTATAGCTTCCCGTGGACTCATCAAGTACTTACATGACTAGACTGCGTGTTGTGGCGAGAGCACGAGCCGGAGTCGGAAAACTCCAGAATGAACGATGAACTGAAACAATGTTCGATGAGTTTTAGTTGGCAATGGAAATTGACAACGAACGTTGTGGGCCACCAAGCGGGGCTATTGAGCAATCTCAGCTCTCAGCATCAACCTGTGGTGTGTTTGGAGCATGGAGAGAGGGGATAGAAGATGAAGAAATGAATTGGACCAATCAGCGACGAGCTCACGGCCACGGCCCATCTCTCCACAACACACTCTGCGAAACGTTCTGGAGGCGCGTGGAGATGGAATGTGGTGGAACGTTGCGAACTTCGCCCAGCGTATGGAGAACAAGTATTCGGAACGTTCTGGTGACGGCCGGACTACGAATGAGCTTTCTGCCCAGTGAATGGAATGGCCTTTTCTAGAGACCGTGGAAACTTCTTGGGCGCGGCTAACCTCGCCTATAAAAGCGGACGGACTGCTCCAGCGCGGCGGAGTTGGGATTTGACCGTGGACGAGTTGCCACATGTGTAGCGCACCTGACTGCTCTGGCTTTCGGACAGAAAACGGACTTTGGATTTTTGCGAAATTTTGTCGAAGCGTTTCAAGTTGCGTTGTCGTGGGCCGGGAGTTTTTTGTAGAATTGTGATGTTTTTCCAGTGTTTGATTTGTGAGATTCCGACTGATTTTTCACTTCCTTGACGCGGGTCTTTGAGTGGGAAAATTTGAATTAACTAATTCTGTGTGTCAATAAAGTCATTTGTGCAGTCCCAATTCCCCTGGCCTTGTGTGTGTAGTCATTGACAGATTTACGCAGTTGAGGCGTGCATTTCCGAGGCAAGTTTGGTGACATGCATAGAGCTTTCGAAGTTGTTGGAGTAGTAACACTAGGAAAATCTCGTTCCGACTCAAATTTTACCCATTTCCCTCTGCTCAGTGCAGCTTGTACGAGCATATATGCGCTGAAGCTGTATCCTTGATGTTGAGATGAGCCAACCTATTATGAGATGACCAATTTTGCGATGAATATTCAACAACTTTTTGTTGAGTACCTTCGTGAATCCGTAGCTTAAGCGAATGAAAACACTTCGAGACACAAAGCAAAGTACTTATTAGCTCACAAGGGGACATTGTCCTCGGCGCAGCGTAAACCATCTGATAGCGGTAACTTTGGGGTCCATAGTTGCAAAGAGGGGGATGCGTGTTAACGGGAAAATTAGAAAAAGATTTCCCGGTTTTAATTTCGAGTTCGGATGAAAATTTGATTTGAAACATTTTTGCGCAGAACGCTTTGAAATATTCAGAAAGTGTAAAATACACGTTTTGTTGATCACCGAAGTGTATATTATCCGCATGCTACAACAGGAGAGGCATTTCTAGTGGTTTTTTCAAAAATTGCCCTTAGTGCAAAATTTGGGGGTTATATGGAATTTAACACTCAAAGTTTGAATCATAACATACTCCCATTGCATGGATTGACCCCAAAACTTTGTGACCTTGTAAGGTAGAATTTTACCCTTACAACCTATACCATGCCAGGATAGATTATAATAAGACGCAAAGTGAAATAAAATAACAAATGACAAGTCGAGGAGCTTAGGTATAGGTACATATGGATATTCATTGGCATCATCAACATCATCATCATTACATCAGCACCATACTTAAGGTAGGTTAAGAGAGTGAGGTCAACTCCAACTGAGCCTCCAGCGTGTCTCACGCAGAAGGTTGGGACAGCGTAATCCACGAAAAGTACTAGGTGATAGAGGGTTGTCGCCGTATGCCACAGCGAATTTTATACAGACATGGGACGGCGACAATCCAGTCAGCTCCTTGGCGGAGTCAGGCGGACTTGACCAGTACGACACCAAGACGAGTAGTACGATAACAATACAGAGGCCGGCTCCCCGTTTATACTTTTAGCCGGAATAGCCGAAAACATTGTGTACATGATCCCAAGTTCAATACAACGAACAATAATAATTTGACACATATTTACAGTATGAGAGCTTCTCGCTCGTAACTTTAACTTATTCGTTCATAACAGACATATGATGTTTTACAAGAGACTGATTTATATATATTGTTGATGAACCCAGCACTCCTTTCCACATCATCTCCGTCCGTCATTTTATTCGGTGTAGTAACGTAAATGCGTAGTCATCCTGTCAACATATGCAAACCAATTTATAATTTAGAGAGTGGCTCGGAAACTGATATTAATTTCCGGTCTTCCAAAAAGTACAAAAGTTGGGGCTCTCCACTGGTCAATATCTTACTTGTTGTTGGGACCTTGACTGGATAATAGGACTTTTACGTTCCGGCTGTGGATACGGCCTTTCTACTACCTTGCTCCTGATTCCCCACCCACCAAGAGTGGACGCTGGATAACTCACCCTAAAATTTTGCGTGGGAAACAATGGAGTTCAGTAAACTCATCCACCCTCCTTGCTCTAGTAAAGATGATGCTACTCAATGGATAAATTATGATGCTATCATGATAATATGTTCCTAAATTGTTCGTATTTCTCCAGTCCGTCATTATTATCACTCTCCCCGTTCGTCTGTAGTGGCAATGTAAAAGTCACCTCACAATTGTGCCTGAAAATGTCAGTTTCGTAATCTGCACTCTTGCAGACAAGTGTTTTTCATGGAAACGCAATGATGTTTATGTTGGATTAGTCATAAAAAGTTCAAGATTTTTTACATTTATATAATACAAAAAGAAAGGATTTAGAAGCATGTTGAGCTCGTACAGGTTATGACGTAGGCAAGGAGGCTTCCGCCAACCTGGTCAGCCATATTGAGGCTAGGGATTTTCACTTAACAAAATTGGCTAATATTGATATAATTTGACTTGTCGTTGATTTTTATCAACTGGTCCTTCGACTGAGTTATTTTAACGTTATTTGCCGTAATAGCGTTAACACTTGGTCCTTAGAGCAATTGAACCAGTCCTTTGAACTATGCTTCTGCGATCTCGAGCTGTGGCGGCTCGACGACCCCTGGTGGGAGGATTGTCTCACCGAGAGGGGGTTCTTTCCACCTTTATAATGATGATCCTATTCATGAGAAGGAGGAAGGAAGGGCAATGAGCATGACCGGCCAAAGCTCGGCCAAGGAAAGCACAAGAGCATCGAGCCAAGCTTCGTCAAAGCTTGCATCCCGATGGCTAAAGCTACAGGCATAAGTCGAGGTTATGTTTGAAATGGAGGAGATTCAGAGTCGATTAGACGAAATCGGCTGGAACGCAAGAACCTCATTATGCATAAATTGAAAATCAGAAAACCAGAGATTGTAAATGATGACGAATCTCAGGCAGATCTAGATGATTTCAATCGACCGGCATTAAATGTGGTTCTGAAGGTTCAAGCCAGAAGTCCACCAAAAATACATGTACTTTGTTCAATGACAAACTCATGATTTGAGCACTCCAAGGTTCGTTGAAGCCGATATTTACAAAAGGTTGGAAACTGTTAGCAGCAATAAGCTCTTCATTAGTTGCTTACCGAAAGGCCATCCGACAGCACGCTGTATTGAGAAGAAACCTTGTGGTGTGAAAAACCGCCAGAAAAACCATCACCAACTACTGCATAAATACCGTGAGGAGAGTGACTGGTGTGGTCATGCTTCCGAAATAATAAAGGAAGCTCTTCTGCGCATTCTTCCAGTTAAAATTATGGAACCTTCGGGCGATGAAGTTTTAACTTATGCCCTAACACATGATGGATCAACCGTCTCAATGCTAGGTGTAGCAATGGCGGCAAAACTAGGGTTGGACGGACCCACGGTTCCAGTGACCATACAGTGGACGAATGACATGTCCCAAACATTACAAGTTGATATCAGTCAAGATCTCAGGATACCATCAGAGGACGAGTCTCACTCCACTCTCAGTCACTCCTGGCCGTATCTTCGAGATATCCCATTTGATACGATTAAAAGAGCGAAACCTACTATCTGAACAGGTCAAGACAATTTCCTTACTTCTGCTCCGCGAGAAATGCTTCACCGAAATCAGGACGGCCCGGTTGCTACAAAGACGGCTTGGGTGGGTCGTGCATGTAGTGACTTAGAATCAATGAAGACAAGATTCTGTCTTGATTCATTATGTCGTCAGCAATCTCGACCCTGATGATGTCTTAACTCAACTTGTCAAATGCTTTTATTCTCTTGAGGATTTCGGAGTGAAGAGCAGTCCGAAACTTAGATCGGGAGAAGCTGAAAGAGCATATAAGTTGATGGCGGAGACTATTCGTCGAATAGGAGCACGAGACTGGCCTTCTATGAAGAGTGGACGATATGAAGCTTCCAGAGAGTAGAACTGTGACGCTCAAAATATTAATGCTTGCTGAAAAGAAGATGGACGAAGATCCTCTAATAGCAAACGAATGCTGTAAAAATTAATGATTACATAACTAGAGGTTACGCAAGGAAGTTGTCTTCAGAGAAGTTGTCTCGTACCGGCCCAAGAACTTGGTACATAACACATTTTGCAGTTCGAAATCCGAAGAAGCCTGTCAAGGTGAGGATGGTCTTTGACGCCGCCGCAAAGTCACACGGCATGAGTCTCAACGATGCTCTTCAAAAGGAACCAGATCTTCTGAATTTGCTACCGTCCGTTCTTTGGAAATTCTGTAAAGGAAAGATTTGTTTTACAGTGGATATCAAGATGTTGCAACAGGTAGTCATTCGCAAAGAAGACCAAAACTCCCAGCTGTTTCTTTGACGGGGAGAAGATTGTGTCAATCCTCCTGAGGTGTATAATATCAGCAGCATGATCTTTGGGGCTTCCTGTTCTCCAGCATCGGCTTTATACTACAAAGATCTGGACGCTGAGGAGCATAAAAAGGAGCATCCTGCTCTTTTCGAATCAACAAAGACGCAGATGTACATGGATGATTACTTGGATTCAAGGGATTCAGTAGATGAAGCTACTAATTAGATTCACGACATGATTCCGAAAAGGTTGCTTTGACCTCTGCAACTGGACGTGCAGTGACCGTGACGTACTTGGACGAATTCATTATTATCTGAAAGCGAATGATTTCATAGACCTGTCCTTCAATGTGGATCTACCAATTGAAAGAGTTCTTGGCCGTTGGTGGAATTCTCAGTCCGACACATTCACGTACAATTTTAGTTATCATAAAGTCCCTACGAATATCGTGGATGGAACGAAGCTTCCAACCAAACAAGTTCTGAAAGTCATGATGGCTTTGTACGATCCATTGGGATTCATTGCGAATTTTACAATTAAAGCTCAAATACGATATCAATCAATTTGGCGTTCAGGGAAACGCTGGGACGACGTTCCAGTGGATTTCTAGATTTCCTGAGCTGATTAAGCTTGAAATCTCAAGATATTACTGTCTGACAAAAGCAAGGTTAAACTATAAGGTTAGACACATATTTTGTAATACAAGTGAAGAGGGATTTCCTGCGGTGGCTTATTTCCGATATGAGTCCGATGTGGTATCAACAGCCTTCGTATTCGCAATGGCAAGAGTGGCACCACTGAAACCGATGACAATCCCAAAATTAGAACTCCAAGCAGCTTTCATGGGAGCAAGGCTTAGTGCGACCAAATTTCATTCGCACACGACCAAAGTAAACGATGTGATAAACTGGCCTGATTCAAGAATAGAATTGTCGGGAATCAGAAGCGAAGCTCGAAAATTTAAGCAGTTTGTTTTGAACAGAATTCGAGAGATTCTTGAGACTACATAACCTAATCAATGGCGTTGGCGGTGGGTTCCCACTACAGAGAATGTTGCTGACGAGGCAACGAGAGGAGAGGATGAAGCTATTCTCAGATCTGATAGCCGATGGATTCATGGACCTAGCTTTCTTCTAATGCCTGAAGACGACTAGCCGACAGAACCTTGCAGTCCACCTCCAATTTGTGAGAAAGAGGTCAAGAAGATTAGTCTGGTATGAGGTTCAGTCAACTCTTCTGCCCGACATTCCCTGGTTCTCATCTTTTCTGATGTTGGTACGCTCCACTGGATGGGTCCAAAGATTCATAGAATTGATTACAGTCAAGAAATCAATGGTGAAACTGCAGATAGAAAGTAAGCTACTAGTAGCTGAACTCGAAAATGCGAAAAAGCTGTGGATAAAGTGCGTTCAACGCGAAATTTTCAAACATAAACTATCATTTTTAAAGAAAGGTGTTTAGATCAAGACTTGTATCCCGCTTTCAGCATTGTCTCCATTTTTAGATGATGATGGGACAATGAGAATACGAAGCCGACTTCAGAATTCAAATGCAATGGGTGACACTAAGCATCTCATTCCGTCGCACCGATTTACTCAACTTTGGATATTGGACTATCACCAACGTGCAAACCTTAGCGGTGTTGAAACGGTGATTTCCGAAATACTAAAACAATACTGGATTTGCGATGCATGTCTGCTTTCCGTTGAAGTTCAAGATTCGTTACAATTTTGTAATAGAAAAAGAAAGGGTTTAGAAGCATGTTGAGCTCCTGCTGGTTATGACGTAGCCAAGGAGGGTTCCGCCATCTTGGAATCTAAGGATTCTCACTTAATAAAATTGGCTAACATTGATACAATTTGACTTGTTGTTGATTTTAATCAACTGGTCCTTCGAGTGAGTTATTTTAGCATTATTTGCCACGATAGCGTTAATACGCATTTCAGTTAAAACTTCAGTATTTCAAAAATAATAGTTTTTTCAGTAGCGGTGAACTAATGAGCAACCCTGCTGTTCACTGTTCACCACGATGTACTATCCAACTTGATGGATAGTTGGAATTTTAATTTTTGGACGCATAATAATAATCTTCACTTAAGCAGAAGCTAGCGTGCGGAATAGTTTCCATGGCTACGAATTTTCGTGCGATTTGAATTCAGACCAGATGGAAACTTGCACCATTGTATTGATTTTTAACAAAAATTTCACAAATGAGAAGTTTACTTCACTTACCTCCGTTCCCTTAGAGGTGATACTGTTATGTAGATTCCGGCATAGCTGGACGGGACAGATAGCATTGATTCAAAGCAAAAAGGCAAATTCATTGGCTTACAAATTAAAAAAAACAGTCCCCCTGGTTCCTATGTTGAGCTATGGTATGCGGTTAATTGTACCGATCAAATACTCATGCCTCAGTTCTTGGTTAATGCTCGAACGGGACGTGCGTTATTTACGACGCGGAGCTGAGAAAATGGAAAGCGACAAGACGTTCAAGGAAAGAAAACCGGCTGAAACTCCTAATTCAAAGTCTTCTGCCAAGTGTAATAGAAAATCTGACGCAAAGGATAAGGACTCGTGGGCTTACTTAGTGTTTTATTTGAAATATTAGATTTAGGTAATTTGCATGAATGATTTGGGAATTATTGATGAAGGAGTTTTACCTTCATTTTCTATCAATTTTTCTCTATGCTTTCTACATCTAGGCATTGCAAACGCAGTGCAGATGCTGATAAGATGGATTCCGTTTTGTCATATAGCCGAACTGACAAAGAAAATTGAGAAAAATTGAGAAGCTGTCAAAACCCTACCCTAAGTGGTCGATGACTTGGCATCAAAACTCAACAGTTTTAGTGATGAACGTGGAGATTGTTTTAGTCAACACGTTATTAATGATGTACCCTCGGACACAGCCTTTAACCACTGAAAACCCTTACGTTTCTCTGATTAAAGATGCTTCCGATTCTTCTGGTTTGTCGGAGACACCAATCCATTTGACTGGCTATTGGGTCCTTTCTGATATTCCGATTTCACATTAAGTTTTCCATTCTAGATTCACATGGAAAGGGGTTAACAGATAGTGAGGAACCTGCTATAATGAATTGGAATGTTCTCCTTCCTTCATATGAAAAATAAATTAACGACGACGTCGCGAAAATTTTCGCGGAAACTTTGAAACTTTTTTTGGCAGTTTTTGGCAGTCCCGCCGGTTGATCCCGAAATGTGAACTAAATTGCCAAACAATGCCCAAACTCAGGATACCCAGTGGCAACACTTTCAACAGACTGTGTGTGCAAGCGCCGTCATCTCAGCTAGATTGGCCGATTTGCTACTTAAACACATGGACGTAGTTCCTCGTGATTTTTTGCGTCTATGCTGCTACTACTGAGCGGTGGGGGTCCCACCTATACGGCTGTAATTCGGGATTTGAACGTCCGTCGCCACACTTTAATTAAACAAAGTCTCCCGAGTGATGTGGTTGCGGCGTGTTCAGGGGACCTGAAAACTCCAGAATTTCTCTTCAGAGACAACTTCACAGAGGATTTGAAAATAGCCCGATATGCAGCTCGCTTAACTACATCTAAAGACTGTACACAACCTCAACACTTTTATCCTTACGGAAGCAGAGGGAATATTCATTTCAGACTGCTAATAACTTTTTAAACGGATGCTGGCTACCCTTCTCGGAGAGGCGTCGGGGTGGCCGAGCACGATCGTAGAACCTGAGCTGCGGTGGGAATCGCAATAAGACGCTAAACTAGGTACTCGCCTTATGAATTTTGTAAGGGAATGGCACTCTGTCACAAATGACTCGTTTATTCGTGGGGTTTTCAAATTCCGTTTGACAAGTAGCCTTTTCAATTCGTGGAACCTTCTTGTTCATTCTCACCTTAAGAGACAAAAGTTCTGGATAGTTTGATAGGAAAGTATCAAGCTTTAGGAGCGGTATGTGCAACTGAAAATGAAACTGATGAATTTGTTTCGTCAATATTTGCAGTCCCCAAGTCCGATGGCTCTCACTAATTTTCAATCTTGCACCATTGACCATATTTATTACTGCCTCTCATTTCAAAATAGAGGTTTACCGCTCGGTCCGAGCTCTCATAACCCCATATGGATACATGAGAAAGATTGATATTCGTCATGCTTATTTGCATGTACCGATCAGTGTACTCAGTCAAAAATAATTAAAATTCCGTTGAATTAACCAGTTATATCACTAAAATTACCTTCCTTTTGGGCTATCTTTGTGTTGGAAATCATGGTTCATCTTTCCTAAATGTAGAGTTTTTGACTCACAAGTTGTCCCTGTGTTAACAGGACATTGTCATGTGAGTATGTATGTTAA
>WJFA01001231.1:0-23133 GCA_009870155.1 Pseudobourletiella spinata | reverse complement strand
GACATCCAAACCAGCATATCTTTGGATGATCACCAACATTTGAAAGTTGGCCTCTATAAACGCCGCTGATGAGAGGACTTGTTGCATTCGCTATTTCTTTCATTTTAAGATATCACTGCTTTCAAAAACGCAGATTTCTGAGTATCCTAAATTCAAGAGGTTGTGATTTTTATTGAAACAGTACGTATTTTTTTGCTTCAAGGAGGACAGTGCACCACGCTCAACGCAGTTTTTTTACCCAAACGTGAGAGTGACTGCGTTCAATACGTTCGACGCTGGAGAAAATACTGGTAAGCTCTAGTGGGAATTCAAGGTTACTGCTAGAGTTCGTTGATTTCATGTGTATACGCGTGACACAACCATTGTGAACTTAAATAGGAGTTATCCACTGTTAAACATTTTTCATTCTGTAGCATGTAATGGATAAGCTGGACTTGAACACTGGATTTCTAGAAGAGACATTAACCCCGACGAAACTGCATCCATACTTTCGCCCGTTCATTGAGCAGCAGATTGACAAAGTGACTGAATTTCAAAAGAAGGTGCAAGCGAGGGCAACTGAGCCAGTTTCTTCTCCCATATCCCTTGAGAGCAGCCCTGCCTACAAAGACAAGCTCAATGCCTCCAACTGTAGTTCGCTCTCTGCAGCATCCGCTGACCTTACCGATCTTCTCGAAGCCTGTACACTGGAAGGCTCTCCTGTATCTGTGATCGGGGATCCTGCCATCCGACAAAAATTGCTGGAGGAGAAATGCACTCTGGAGAAGAGAATTGAAAAAATTAATCAGCTCCTGGGCTTTCGTTACCATAAATCCAGTTCAGTAGAAGGCTGTGCTCATAATGAATGTAGATACGCTCAAGATTTCTACAAACGCCGTATAGCTCAACTCACATCTGCTCTAGTAGTAAGCTACCAGTTTTTCTCAGGGTACCAGTGACAAGTTTCTGCAGCTCCACCACATCTAAATTTAACATCATTAATCTTTTCGACCACAGTTGTTTGTGAGGAGGAATAAACTCATGAGTCATGAGTTACTGATAATTGAATTCATGACACGCTTATTCATTGACTGAATTTGGTATTTTCCTTTGCAGAGCATAGGTGACACAGCCGCTCGTTGTACTGAAGGGAAAACATCATGCTTTGTAGTTGAGATTGAAGATGATTGCTCTGACCCTCACTAATTTCCCTTTTAGTTGTAGCAAGTCGAATACCTGCGCCGTCTTTCATTGGAAGTCCTGAAAGGAATGATGATGATTCCTTCGTCAAAACATTTCGTCGTTTAGTGAGTCGTCATTGTATGCAATATGAATCTCAAACATCACGAATATGCGCAACGTTTAGTTTAATTTAGAGTGATAATCGTGGAGAACAAAATAATAATTGATAACAAATAAACTGTAGAATAGCCGATTAGTATAGTAAATGCCTGTCAATAATTGTGGAACTCCGGTTTCCCATTATTTTTTGGTGATATTCAAAGTGGTTGCCATATCAGTTCCTTTAATTGTAACAGTGTCAGTGGATTTATTTTTTCATCGTTGTGTACAGCATGTATGCATGACTCTTACGTATAGACGCTGCGCGTTGCGCGTGATTTTAAGAATGAGGCACCGGCGCTTTCTTAAATGTCTCGCTTTTGGTTGGGGATATGGTCTTTCTGATATGTGGAAATATGATACCGAAATCATCATTATCTTGCATTTCATAAATAGGTATTTATCAGTTTTATAACGATTGACTTTGTAGTTCCGAATAGCATAGTTACTTTTTGTCTATTATTTCGTCCTCAGCTTAAGGGAATAAAATTGAAATTTTGGCGCTGTAGCATGGTTTCGTTGAATTAATTTCAAACACCTTTCAAAACACGTGATAGCCGCAATTTGCTAATAAATATGTTTATCATATGTTACAGACAGATACAAACGTTCACACTGTGTTCATTTTTAGGCTCATCTGTCAAGAAGCCTTACATAGACTAGCTAGCACTTACGAGAGTCACCCGTACGTGACAGAAAATTGCAATTACCAGATATAATTTGGACTGAAAGAGCAGCTATCACAGTAAAATGAGTTTGTGTGTGGAGTACCACTGACCTAAATTTGTGTCCGAAAGTTCAGAGGTCCGCAATGGGTCAAGAGAAAAACATGAGCAGGTTAGCTCAGTATAGCCTTTCTCAAGTGTAATATGCGGTCACTTATCTCAGCTCTCACGGAAATCGCGGACTGTGAGCTTGAGCTTGCCAACAGCACTACGTTGTGGATGAAAATCTTAAGAAAATGCTCCGCACGCATGCAACGAACACGCCTCTTACGTGTGAGGCATTTCCCGGTTCATTGAGTGAAAGCACGCATTACTACTACGGGCGAGAGACCATAATATACTCTACACTGGGTACGTGAGGAGGTCGGTAACCCGGAAAAATGATTAACTCATAGTTTGATTCGGATCTGGCACCACGGTTGGGCAGTTGGTGATATATTCGCTCGTACAATTTTCGCATACCTACAGGAATGCGGAGTGAGATTGGTCAGTGCATTGTACGAAACTCCAGCATTAGAACTAAAATAACTCCGCCTGAGACCAGTCATGGTCTGTTGAGTTGGAATCTGCTGTGAATAGTTGACATAGAGGGTCCATCAATTGGGAAAGTAAGTCACGGGAATTTGAGTTCAAAATAGACAGGTATACATAGAAAACATTGAGTAAATGACAGTTGAGTGGATCCTTGGATTGCTACGCCCACCGAGTGCAATCATTAACACTAATAACGTGGGAGATCCAGGAATTGGCAACAACCATCATTTTTCACCGGATACTCCAATGAGTGGTACCAAGATATCAGAATTTCGACCGATTCTGAGCAATCAGTATCCAGAATCCTCTGATTTCAACAACAACAACAACATTAATAACAATGGTCCATTCTTTCGTGACGGTTTTCAGGTAATATTTATTGTTATAGAAATTCCACTATTTTTAATACTTGGTGGTGGTGGTGGTGGTGATATGGATAATTTATTTTAATTCCGTAGAGTGATTTGCGGTTGCCTATATTTTCCCCGGGATATCCAGCGTTCTTCATTCTCATACTCCTTGTGTCGCTCACCACGTTTGCTATATTTCTACTACTCTTCCTATGTTGCCTGGACGGTAATAGGAAATGATTGAGCTACCTCCTATAAGCAGTTGTGCAAATCAAACGCATTTATTGTCGTATTTTCTTACACAAATTCTTAGCTGAAGATTTCAGTTCATTCAAGAGTTCTCGGCTAATGGATACAACCTCAACGCCAGAACCAGAGCCTGAGCCACCGTTTAAGGATGCAGCTACGGAGACGGAGGATCCAGCGCCTGAGCCCGAAGCCGTGGAGGACGACGGAGACGCCACAAATACCGATTCGGAGGTAACTGAGCTTACTGAAGTTGTGGAAGCCGACATTGTCCAGGTTCCAATAGAAGACGAGGCGCCGCCACCTTAGTTGTATTAATGAATTTGGGTTAACCGAAGCTGCAAATTGGGGGAAGGGGCAATATTTATATACAGTTATATAAACCGAAACACTACACAAACGTGCCTTGGTGTACTTGTACCTAATAGGTAGTGCTTAAACTATGGTTGCTTCTTGCTTCTCATGATTGCCCGAGTGACACTCTTGACCCGCTTTTTTATTTACAACAGTAAGGATTAGGAACACATCTTATCTATCTAACGTAGAATTATTTACCTGTTGCAACTCGCAACTATTGCAAAATAATTGCACAATTGATTAGAATGAGAACTGAAATAAGATAACAGATGTCGCAAATGGAAACCATAGTTCACGGTCGAATTTTTAATTTACGCGAAATTTTCGGACCCACTATAATTTTATTTTTGCCGTTCATGCCCGAGGGAGGAGACTGATAATTAATCTTATGCCAGACCATTCAACGACACGGCAACATAAACACCGAAGCTAATTATATATTGAGGTGTAAGGATTGCGTTTCAGTACAGCAATCACATCACGTCAGAAATTAATCAGTACCATTTCGTTGCAACGCGAAATTCCTCTCTTCGAGCACACAACGTTTTTATTGTTTAGAAGATACCCGAATGAGTTCCAGGATGCAATAGCTAAAAGTTTTATGCACAAAAAGCAGTGTAAGTCGAACCAATGTATTGTAATGAATATTTGTTGGGGGCAAGGGCCGTAAAACAAATAAATATTACTTTAGTATACCCGAAGAACTAAAAGCTATGATTTCCTATGCTGTCTGAATTCTAATTTGTACAGAAATCCGTTGTTTTGTGAATAATGTGCGCCCGAGTTTCCGTGATCGTGCAACAGTGCAACTCCCTCTTACGTGAAAATTGACGGAAGAAGAGGGCGCTACGTAATCATTGGACAATCAACCGTATACAGTCAATTCGGTCTATAACGGTTCCGTGTATAACGGTTTCTTCGCTATAACGGTAGGGTTTTCAATTCCCCGCCAGTAGACCTAGTAGTGCACATTTTATTTGGTATAACGGTATTTCCATTATAACGGTAGCATTTCAGCCGTCCCCAGAGGTACCGTTACAAACAGAATTGACTGTAATTATTTGTCGTGCTTCACGCGCAGAAGCCACTCTATATACACATTACCAAGAAGTTATTTGCATTTCACCATTACATGTGGCCTGAAATACTTTGAGAAATTTGTAACCCCGAAAACGCAAACATTTTTGACAAAACCTCGATCTTCATGGATGTGTTTTTTCTGAATCGTATTAACCATAGCAACGTGTTTATCGTGAATGCATGAACTGATTACTCTAGGGGATTCTAACTGGGCGCATAACTAACTGAGTTTCGTAAAAGCACCTCTCACCCCCAAAAATGTCTGGCGTTCCATCAGTACCACATCACGGGTGTTTCACTGCAATTATAACGGTGTATGATGCATCCTCCTTCTTGACAGTAATAATTAACTTGCATAATAATTTTATCCGTTCAAATTCACGGTACTTGCTACAATGTTTCGGCTTACTGTTAATTCTCCGAAAATACGATGAAGTAACTAACCATCCAAGAATGCTTCGACCCTTTGGCATATTAAAATCCTTACAGAAAATATAATTTAAAATTTTCCGCAGAAACTATAGTTTGGTGAAACTTCAAAGTTGAATATTTCTGAAACTGGACATTAGGTGAGCGAAATACTTTAGGGTTAGTATATGCTAGGGTGGGGTCACATGTCCTCTAAACCCCGAGTTGATCCTCCGTGGACACCTGACTGAGCCTCGTATTCAGCGAAAATCCTTCGCAATGATGAGTATGCTTATAGAACCGCATTGCTGATGTTTTGGATTGACAGTAACAGTATATGTATGGAACACCGTATGCAAACGAAAATGGGCTTGAAAACATATATGCTGTAAAACTATACTGTACGACCGGGGTCGCAGCAGCAGCGAACTCGACACCGAGGACTTTATTATGGGGCGAGTGCGTGAAGAGAGTCGGAGTAGAGGAGATCGAAACCGCAGGCAAAAGACTGCAGAAGTTCACACACAAGGAAGAACGATGAGCAGTGCTGATAATTTTGAGAGGGACGGTTGAAATTCGACTGTTTCATATAGTACGGTAAAAACTGTAGTGGAATGATCTGAATAAGTATTGTTTTTCTCTTATCTGCATCTCTCCAGTTTCAGAGGCAGTCCAGTCAGTACACGTGATTTTGATTACTACTTAAATAGAATCATTCGTTCAGTAGCGAAGCAGTCGGTGGTTCATTTAAATTGGAGAAATTCGCTCGTACCGATAAGGAGACCATCCTGCCGTGTGGGCCATTCGCTTGTTAATTTATCAAAATGATACTGCCAGTGGTGACAATTTGGAAATGTCCATCATCCTAACCCCTGGTAAAATATTTCAAAACCGAGGAAATCTGAGTGCAAAGATTAATGACAGGTTTACTAATTAGTGCAGCCCGATAAGCACTATTCGAAAAAGTCGTCCTTTGAGCGCCAGTCCGCACGGAGGTAAGCAGACCTTAATTTTGTGATGTTGATTTTTCCAGAAATATTAAGAAAAGTTGCGAGTGCTCAATATCGAGAGTTTGCTCAGGATAGTATAAATATTTTGGAAATTCCTTACGTGGAGAGTGTCAAGAAAAATATTTATATAATCATTTTGCCAATAGTTTTTCACGAAACTAATTTTACTACGTTTTAATGCCTACAAAACGTAGGAATCAACGAAGAAGTTTCAAAACTGGGAGTAACACAGGATCATACAATGCTATTTCAGCATTGTGAAAAAATGTAATCCCATTCATTTTCCCCATCATCTCATGAAGGATATCAAAACTATAAATTTTACAGTGAAACCATACAATCGCACACTCTGTGGAGGAAATCCTAAGTCCCATCCATGTGAAGCCAGTAGTATACTTTATGTGACAGCAGCAAAACAGAATCAATTGAGGAAGTAGTGAACTAAATTTTTATTTCCTCATGTGGCCACATAGATGCTAATGGGTGATGGGCACTCTGACCAGTGAGCTCCATCGTAAAAAGGAAGCATGAGTTACTTATCCATCGAGGGATTACTGTTGTCGGCTTGAATTTAATTTTGATGTGTCACACACACACACACATACATATACGTATGGTCATGGTACTAAATGTGGAGCAGCGAAACGTGTGCTGGAGTCTTACTACGAGCTCAACACTGCCTGAGCTTCTCAATCTCTCCCCACAGTTATGTGCCTGATCATTTTGGTTGCTCAGTCCGTATAGTTCATACGCTCGGAGGAAGAGGCGTCAAACGACGTTGTTACACATGTCATGTTTATTCTAATGGGTAAAATTATATTATTCAGCAGTGCTTATTCATGTGAGCTCATGTAGATGCGCTCGTAGTTAGGTGTGGGCAAGGCTACATGCAGAGTCACCATAGGATTCATTTCATACTCATCCCCTCGAGACTTTCAGTTTTTAGTTTCATTTTATGTCCCCTGATCACGATCACACATTCAGTGGCTGTAAGTTTGTGCCAGTCCACGTAATGTGCAAAAGTAAGCTGATATGCAGTCTACTATAGAGCTTTCAAGTGGAAATAAAACTATTCATATCAGTGATAGAATAGCGGGGTTATTTGCACATTGGCGGCTCATTGAAAGTGAGCGTGTGATGGTGTTTGTAGTGAATTTGGTATTTTTTTCTCACAGGATGACCCGCAAAATCATATTGTGAGCACATGGTTGGATGAAGACAGTGGAGACGAGGGAAAAAAACGAAAATGCCACTTCCGTTGCGAAAAGTCGAGCCGACCTATGTGTGCAGGGGGACGCTCCCAGACAAAGTCAGCGTACCCAATGACCTCGAGGCAGTGGCAAATGGGACCCTTTCAAATGTGATTTTACAGCTGAGTTCGTAAGTTAACAACAACAACAACTAAATATCATGATGATGCCATAAGGGAACTCTGACAGTTTTTTCCACTCCATGGAATTACGATGAATTTATTATTATTTTATTTCCAGACTAAGTCATCATGCAGGAGAGATGTTCACGGACCTTGTACGGGTCACTACGGATATTTCGACGA
This sequence comes from Pseudobourletiella spinata, assembly GCA_009870155.1. NCBI lineage: Eukaryota > Metazoa > Arthropoda > Collembola > Symphypleona > Bourletiellidae > Pseudobourletiella > Pseudobourletiella spinata. Next base: position 15,548 of record WJFA01001231.1, on the reverse strand, counting down.
GATCTGCAAGTTTACAGGCACGCTTGGATCGCCTTGCCGTCAAAGTCAACCAGTTGGATGGGACACAAGAAGAGTGTACGATGCTTTTCGAGAAATGATAATTATGTTAATGATATTTTGGAAAAGAGTCAGATGTTTACTAATGAGTCAGTACCCGAATTTTCAGGTTCCATGCAAGACTGTTTGAATACGAAGCCATTCCAGAGCTCAACTGCATTCGACCAGCAGGTGGTATCTCGACCTACCATTGCAGCCGGGATGGCTCACCGTTATTCCCAGTGTGACAGGCCACCACCACTGGAGAAACTCAATAGCTACAGGGATGATGGGAAAGATGGGCTAAAGTTCTATACGGATCCGAATTACTTTTTTGACTTGTGGCGCCATGAGATGTTGAAGGATACGGACAAGGCCGTCAAGAAGGTAGGTTGTCATTTGGAGGTCACCAAAGATAATGGAAGGATGAGGATTGTGGTGGTGTGGGTCGATATGTGTACTGTAAATTTTGATATTGCGCCTTCTCTCAAATTATTTATGATGTATTTTTTGACATGAAGCAACTATCAGAGGAACTACAAGAGGCAAGTTTACAAAATTCCAAAAATTTACGGGTTGTCCTACTACCATTTTGTGCTTGTTTCTCATGCACGTTTTTTATCGTTTGAATTATTTTTTTTACATTTTTCCATCCATTCCGGAATGATTCTATTGTGTGATTTTTGTTTGCAGTTTGGAATGGAATGCAGTTTTATCATATGCTTGTGTAACTGGATGATGATATGATAAATGAGATTCTATATAGCATGGATTGTTCAATTTTGGAATGGAATTTTTTGCGTTGAGGAAGGATTTGGTTTGCGTTTCCTATGGGGATTGGAATCAATGGACTTATATTCTTCCCTACGGCTTTATAACACTTGTTATTTTCTGCCATTTATTAGCCTCACAAACCAAAGGGTGAGGGTGGTCAGCGTCACAAGAAGCGGGTTCGGCAACCGGTTAACACTAGGGAGAAGCAAAAGAACATGGCTATTCAGCATGGGGAGCACTTTGTCGATTCTTCTCAAATGGTTTCTAAAGTGAGCTGGGTACTATTCTGAGTGGGACCTCTGCTTAGACATTGTTTTGAATACATGATTTGAAAAATCCCTCCACTCGTTGTACTTTGTATAGGCTGCTACTCAGGGAGTAAAACCAATGGAAGTTGGAGATGGGGTGATTTACCCCCCGGAAATGCCCAAGAAGTCATCTCGTCCAAATAGTATGGAGATCAAGCGGGTGAGCTTTGAGGGCGTGGACAATGTGGACGACAAGGGTTCAAGTCAGGACAGAGGGTATGGCTGATTCTAAAAATCAGGTTGTGTAGAGTTGCCATGTCCATGTCGTGGCGTCACATTGTGGCACATTTGTAACGCTTTTTCATGTCATGTGAATGTGTTTGTGTGAAAAAATTATCCAGGCTCGGAAGTGATACGCTAAGCTCGAGTCTAGAAAGCCCGCCTGCTTTTGATCCCAATGAGATTAGACATACCCGCGATAGGATAATTTCGCGCAGTAACAGTCACGCTTGCCATAATGCTAATGGAATGACGCTGCCGCGCAAGTTCTCCTCCGGAGGTTATCCTCCTCTAACTAACGGTCGGCGAAGCTCGGATTCTAGTGAAAATAGCGTCAAGATAAATGGGTATGTAAGGCCGACACAACCACCGCCTGCACCCCCGCCGGCCAGCATATCTCCCTGGTATGACTGCATGAAGCAGTGTTTGAGCTTTGGCTTTCAATGTGCTTTGCATGAGTTAGAGTATATAATTTTCCATGGCTTGGGTTTTTTTTATTTTAAAAATGTTCCAAAATATTTCCAGTCCAATCAACACTTCAAGTGGTGGGGCTCCAAATGGTAAAGCAGTTCGAGGTTATCGGGACGCTCGGGAGTCCCTTCCCCCGCCACCTCCGCCACCGGAAGCTGAAGTGGCATCCAATGGTCCTCAGCGAAGCTCAACCAATTATCCACTCCCCCCCGCCTCCATGATGGATGGTAGGCAGAGCGGGATACTTCCACCTCCGCTTATGGAGGACAACGAGGATGATCTGCCGCCTCCGCCGCCTACACCGGACCAGATTCGTGCTTCACACGTTAGTGCTGATATGCCTCCAGCCCCTCCGAACTTGTTACGCTCATCTATGGATGAAATTCTTCCGCCGGCCCCTCCACCGCCGCAGTCAGAATCCCCAGTTCCACCACCACCTCCGCCGCCATTGATGTCTGAGTCTCCTTCACCGACGAAGGTTATTGAAACGACCATTACTACGTCTGTAGTGAAGGAGAAGAAAGTCATTGCTCCTGTCGTGGATACTCGCTCAGAATTACTCCAGGCCATCCGAGGAGGTACGGTTTTGGTGATTCATTAGCAATGTAGCTGGTTGTTGTTTTTCGAAATTAAATGGGAATTTGATTTTTTTGCAGGTATCAGCCTCAAGAAGGTGGAGGTGAAGACTACGGGTGGCAAGGAGGATAAGGTCAGCACAACATACGGTGATGTAACTTCCATTCTTCGGCGACGGGTAGCCATGGAAATGTCTGATAGTGACTCGAGCTCGAGTGAATATGATAGTGATGGCTGGGATGAGACGAGTGCATGAAAGGAAGAGTTAGAAGAAGAAACAGAAACAGTTCTTCGGAAACGTTCAACAACGAAGAAGAAATTTTTCTTTAACTAATTCATATTAGGAAGTTATGAGTCATACTATTATTATTATTATTATTATTATTATTATTATTATAGAAAGGAGTCAGTAGTAATGGAGAATAATGAAGAAAACGATGAACCTTTTGAGGTTCAAAAACCAGTCACGTCTTTAAAACCTGTGTGCAAAGTCACTACCTGTCGTAAACGTAAAAACAATCCAGTAGCCAAAGAATGTGCTGGAAGCTCATACAGCTTTTAATATCGTATGGGGATTGATAATTATTAAAATTTAGTACGTAGTTGTTAGTTATAAAACTTGTTACCATGTGTGTATTCAGACCGTGATTCAGCTTTTGGATGTTGTGTTACCATGTGTACCAATGAATAATGTGAGGGAAACTGACTGGATATGTTTCGTACCTATACGAATGAGTTATAGAGACGTTCGGTAGTTTTGTGAGCGAGCTCCTTGCTTCATGCCTGAAGCTTTTCAACTATATAAATGATTAACAATCGCACTACAGCAGCGTAAGTTAGGTTGTTCATTGCTGCCGCAATAATACTTTTTAGGTTCAAATTTACTTAATAGGGCTACGACGGTACTTTTGGTGAATAAGTATTTGGATCTCTAATGTTTAGTATTTGTTCAAGTGTAACTGCAGTAGTAACGCAGCGGTGGAGCCGACTGAAACGGAAAAATGTATTTCCCGCGCCGTGAGTTCAAGGACCTTATTATTATAATAACTAAACTAGACTCCAACTCTGTTTCCCGTATTATTACTGCACAATCGAGATTATGATGCTGCGTAATTGGACATAAAGATGTTGATTTTTCACACCATTTTCATTCAGTCTTCGTTGACACAGGAGTACCGGACAGAAGCGTAGACGCGATTATTTTAGGACAGTGAAGTCAGTTGAATTTGGAATGTAAACTTAATATTATTTCCCCCTGGGATTTCCATTGTGATCTTGACGTAGGTTAGAACAAGATAATAGAAGTAGGATGTTTCGCTCATTCGCTAATATAGTAGGAAGAAGAAGAAGGAGGCCAGTTAAATCGGAGATATGTACTGTGAACAAAAAGAAAAAATAATGCTATAGAGAAAATTTTGATTGAGAAAAATGCTTGAGTACGTAACTTAACTGTTCCTTCGAATTTATTTAACCAGTAAAGCGATTACAATTGTCGTTGTGCCGCTGAGAAAGGACATTTTGCACCAACACATCATCATCATCATCATTGACTTGAACTTATCCACCCGGCCAAGGGCCCAAGTTCATATTATACACTAGAGTTCAGTTGAGGGAATAAAAGTCATGCCTGGACAACTATTCTCCTCCACTTTTGTCGGCAGCTGACGGGTACTCCATAAATTAACACCTGCGGTGAATCAATATAATCTCGCAGTGATTTGAGAGACGTATTTACCACGGGAAAATGTGTGACTATACTTCCCACATAAATTCGATTTGCTCTGAAGTGAGCTGATGATAACACGGGAGGACGCTTACCCAAAACAACTACGTCAGTGGCGGAGAAGAATACTCGTGGCTGTCTCTAGGTCATTTGAGGCCGTTCTCAAGGCCTCTACAGCCAGAGTCCGGTCAAAACCCATATCTATGAGGATCTGAATATTGTCCGGTGTGGGTTCTACGCTGCCATTCTGCTGGCCCCGCCCGCCGTTTCTAAATAAGTAGTCCATTATACCAGCCGCAGGAGGAGTATCGTCCACAAGTCGTTCATAGTAGCCTTGACCCCGGTTTTGGCGAAAATCCTGAGCTCTATTGTACAAATACTGTTGCTCCCACAACTCCGCCTGCTCCTGCCGCTGAATATCTAATGTCGCTCCCATCTGTTGTTGCTATTGAAACAGATTAAATATCACCTAGTAGTCGGAAGACGAGAGACTCGACCTGATTAGGTCAATGAATGTCACTTACTTTAGGTTCATTGGAGTAGAAGGCCCAACCGAAAGCTTTATCACAGACGCGGGCAACAATGTCTGGGAACCTGAGCCACTTCTGAACTTTGAGGACGTTTTTTCGGTAGATAATTCCAGCCAGCTATGCCGTTAAATACAATTACACGGTTGGCACTGCTACGAATGATGAGTTAATTGTACAGTTCGATTCAACTTACAATGCCACAAAAAGCTGAAATGACGGTAGCAGGTGAAGTGGACGCAATCTGAAGTCCCAGTAAGTAAGTGACCGTTTTTCCAGTGACAGACATCCCCAGAAACTGAGTCACTGTCACACGAGGAATGTCCAGATAGTAATACACGTACAGAGGAAAGATAAAACCATACCTGAAAAAGATACAAATTCCAAGATTCGATGGGGTGTTACACATTTTCGAAGGATTTATAAACACTGTTTATACGAAACTTACAGTCCCGGAGGCAAATATCCACCGTTATGAACATCAATACTGAAATGAGATAGTAGCAAAACTGTGCAAATTTCTAGGATTGTTGCGATCGTGCAGCAGCCCAATAGATGAGAGCTGAATTTCCTTGAACCCATTCTTCTTTCAAATATTCTGAAATACAGGAAAAAGTGTTGATCCCAGCAATAGCAATTAATGTCCGCAATTCAAGTAATTTGAAGCTTACCTGAAGTAGTAAATGACAAGAACAGAACATAGAATGTCCTTCGTATGAACAAAAGTAAGTCTGTTAAAAAGTAACCGCCATATTTGGGATGTGTTAAATATATGAGGAATCTGGCACGCCAAGTACTGTCGCAAATGTGCGATCATCGGCACATGAATCGCTGTGCATGTGAGGAACATCGTTCCTATCAGCCCCTTGCATACTGGAGCTTTATCTGAAAAATCAAAGCATCAAATTGATCACCAAAATTATAATCCATAATAAGAATAATAACATAGAAACCCCGAATAAATATATTTAAGAGCCAAAAATCACAAAAATTTACAAAAGCCTGTTGTCGACTGATGACTCAACATCATAGCGGCCATCGAAGATCCTATTCAATTAATGTTCCGCACCAACACGAGTAGCAGTATCACTCTTAATCATTCAAAACTGTTCTTCTTTCCGCCGCTGTAGTGTAATTTATTTCGGTAACAGTTTCAAGTCGTTCCTTTGTAACAATACGGAATCGCCAGGCTGTGCAATACAGATAATCGATGACAAGGAATTATGAGATCGGTAAAATAAGAGCAGAGCAGTAACAACGTTATTCGTTAAAAATCTGTTCGGATATGTCCCGGTTAGTAAGAAATAAATAGCACATCACTGCAATGACTTCAAATGTTGAACTTCATACTTAGTAGAGAAATCACACGTGTTGTTACAACTAAACAAATGTTCAGCCTTAACCAAAATTCACGGGCGCACGCATTTAAGTTCAGGAATGATTTTTGCGACTAGAAAACTTAGATTTTTTATATGTCGCAATCGCAATCCGGGTAAGACGATTGTGAGCAAATTTCCAACAGAATGAAAAGAGTGACGAAAATTAATTCAGAATTTCTGGCTTATCATTCAATCCAAGTCAAGAACAACAGCGTTAAAATTTATACTTCGCGCCTTATTAAGAAGAAGTCGATTTGAAGCCTTGAGGCGCGAAACAGACCAATAGTGGCCAAGTCATGTCAAATCGTGCAACTGGCGGATTCAGTTAATGCGACAAAATAACCCCGAAATTCTTTAGAAACCGAGGAAATTTGCTTAGCATACGTGACAATTTTCTTGTTTTTTATTTTGGCGGATTAATTTTCAGCACAAAGTATGAGCTGACATTACTGGGGAAAGATGGAACAAGTTCTTCAAAATTCAGCAGGTCTAGACGAGACTACAGGAGCTGTGGAAGCTCTTGAGATTCTTCAACAGCTCGACTCATTCTTAAGTTCCTTTGTTGATGAATCCAAAGCTGGTGAGTTATCCTACTACCGGTGTCGCCAATTATAAAATAGGATGACAACTTGCGGAACAGTATTTTTTTATACTATGTACAATTTACAGATCAGATAGTGGCCGCAATATTTCCCACTTCGGATGACAGAGGTGGAATCCTCAAGTATTTGCAGAGCCACATCGCAATTAAGTCCCACGAAAAAGCTAGAGTTGAAGCCTTCAAAGTCATTCAAAAGTTTCTTGATGATCCCAGGTTTAAGGTGCCGATTGTTCAAGTTTGTCTACAATTATACGTGAGTTAACGAACACCGTTAATGCTAATCCCGACAGTCTATGTAAAGCCAACTATCCAAAAATGCAAGTGGCTACAGAGCTGTTTTTGTGTTTTCAGACCATTTGCTCACTAATTTGGAAAAATCAGCGTGAGCCTTCGGATATTCAGAAGGAAGCGTTGCAATCCCTCATTTTACTCTTGGAAAACTTTGAGGAACGAACCGATAATGAAGAGTTTGGGATCGCCAAATTATACCAAGACCTCTTGTTCGCTTCAGAAAAATCATCTTTTACACCCACTGTTAGGGGGAAGATTTTCCAATGCCTGGGAGTTGTTGCTGCTCTTGGCAAGGACACTTTCTTGACACAGGAGAAGCAATACTTGCAGTTACTGAGGTTGTTTGCTGGAACAGTGAAGGATCAGGTTGGGTCACTTGTCACCTTTCATCAAAGGTATATCTGTGCTCTGTTACTCACAATTTACGATGCGTGTGTCTTCCAGGTTGAATCAATCACCCATCATTTGGAGGCAAACATACTTTTGGGATGCATTAAAGGAATGGACAAGTTTATTACAGCTTTCAAAGACAAGATCCCGACTGATCATGAATTGTTGGAAAAATTTTACGAGAACCTTGAGCAAATAATAGATCCGCGCTGTTCCATTCAAAATGATGATGAAACGGTGAAGCTGAAAAAGAGAGAGTTCCAAAGGGGTAAGTTTTTCTTGTCTGAAGGTAAGTTATCACACCGCTATGTCTTTTCTAAGTAAGGGGTTTTTTTCTCTCTCACAGTTGGACTGGATTTTATATCCAATCACGCTGAATACTTTAAGGGCAACCTGTTTGAAAATCACCATTTGTGGTTCAACGACCTTTTGACGTGGGCCAAATCCTCAAGCACAGATTCCAAATCAGGCATAAGAGCAGTGATGAAGTTTCTCGAATGCACTTGCTCTTACTCTGAAGATTTGCAGCGGACCGGGACTAAAAAGGATGGAGTCAAAACATTTGTGGAGGTGAGTGAGCGTAAATCCGTGGGCACTAATTATTTACTCCTTCCCGTCATACGAATCATTAGGTGAAGTTAACCAAGTATGTTTTTGCTCAGTTTCTAGCTGGAAGGTGCAAGGAAATTATGGAGAGCAAGGAAAGTTCCAGGACCGAATTAAGGGTTGCTGTCAAAGGGGCTGGACTCTTGGCTCATTCCTGCGAAGATCCAGCTCTTCTCGAGTCCTTGTTTATGAAAATTATGGAACACATTGAAGCTATAATAATCGAGTACGTTTTTTTCTTAAGAAGGATAGAGCCGGTTGCCTCTGAAGCCTCGTATAATTCCTCATACATTCTATTCCAGGTTGAATATGCCCGTAACAGAAAAATACTCAGACACTCCCAATCTTGTGCCGGCATACCTTGAGGCAGCTGGGAATATGTTGCTTGCCATGAAAGTAGTCGACAGTGATGCTCAAGAGACGTTTGAAAATCGCCTTCACGTCGTTCAAAATTTATCTATACTTCTCATTACTTACTATCCAGATTTAAAAGAGAACTACCGTTTCTTCGCTCCGGATTCTCTCCTGAAGATTTTGGAGGGACTTTACTCCAAGTACCGTAGATACTTTGAACCCTTCCTCGACAAGATCATTCATGAGGGACTCACCCACATTATCGCATCACCGACGCAAGCGGAAGCGGACATTTTAATTGAAACCTATAATCAGACAAATGCTGCCAAGACCAAGGACGCCTTGAGAAACGCCAGGAGTGTTTACGATCGACTCAAAATTCGTACTGTGAAATTCTATACGCGATTCTGGACAGGATTGATCAAAGAAGATCGGACAGGTAAGTAATTAAACATTAGAGCTAAAAGAGATTCTTGCATTACAAATTTATATGAGGTAACATTGCATTCATCAATTACATGTGTTCTGTTGTGTTGTAGACGAGTTCAGTAAAGCAGTTACAACTGTGGTTTACAACAAAGTCTTGGAATGGATTCACAGGACAATCGATAAACTGGATTTGTCGCTTGCGTATGTGGATGATGAGGCGGCTGCGGATGTTGTAAGTTCATGTTAATATGCAGTCATGTTAGTGACAGAATTTAATATTTAATTAACAGTAGTATAACAGAAATGAATGTTGAATAGAACTTGCCGGATCCAGTTTACGATACGGATGCAGTCTGCGTCAAGGACTTCCAGCTGTTTATCAACCTCGTGGATTTCTTCGGCTCTTTCGTCCGCTATTCCCGTCAAGAACTGTTTTCTCCCTGGATTGAAATTTGCTTGGAAAAATCATTAGGGAGCGTGGAGAAGCATCCACTCGTCAGCGGCTTTTATCGTATTGTCGCCCTGGGCTTTGAGATGGGAAGGAAGCTGAATTATTTCCAGGTGTGTCGGAGTCTGCATTTCTGCAAATATCTACTCCAAGTGCTTTGAAATATTCATTGCAAAAAGCAACGTTATGTACTCCATATTAGATATTTTACATTTGCATTATGGTTTGACAGGAGGAAGGTGATACACTTTTCGGCATATCCTGCAACTTTCTGCAAATGCTCGCCTCCCGCATTCAAGAATTCCGAGACGACCTCTTGCTTGCTGTCCTCGACGTTTGGCTGGCGGCCCCCAACGGCATGATCGTTAAGAATGAGCGTTTTTTGTACCCCACACTAGAGGTGAGTCTTTCGCTCTAGAACAATGTATGGAACAAAGAACTGAGGGAAGAGAATAATTGAAAAAAATATCCGAGATTTTAGGCTGTTTTCCGGACGGGTAGGAGTAGCTACATGCTAGCCTCACGCGGATTCCTTGCCATGCAAAGATGGTTCTGTATCCCTGAATTTCCTCAAGAAGAAATGGAAGAACTGACAAATAAATTGCTTCCAATCTGGCTAAGTTATTTTACCGCCGCTGGTGAGTGTCCTAGCGTCTATATTGGATATTTCACATGTTAGCTGAAAGTCTTAACAATTTAAAATATACCGCCTTTCTAACGCTTCAGGATATGTGGAGGAGGAAGAGAAGGTTGAAGTTGAGAAACTGAAGGCTCATCATCACTCAAAGAAAAGCCGTTATAGACGCCTCCAGGCAGTGCTCGGCCAACAGATGAAGGAAACAAGCCTGAAGGAACTCCAGCTGCAGATTCTCGAATTTATTGGCTCATACGGGCACCTAATCGATGCTGGGATCGACGACGAGCATCATGGTTTCTCTGTAGAGACCAAAAACCTCAAATACGAAGTTCCATTTCAGGATATCAAGCCCGGGATTTTCATCGGTATTCCTCCAATCAACGCTCACATGTTTTTCGCGCCATTTATATGATGGTGATAATGTAGGGACTTTGTGTACTAGATGATTTTCTTCCCCGTCTCATGGATAAATGTGACAGATCCACTGATCGACAGACTCGCTCCGCTTCCGCTGAAGTCTTTCACACATACGTCATATACTTTCTTGGATTTCACTGTACGTGGTTCAGCTTAGCTTTCATTGGTGTTTGAATCCAACATCGAATCTGAATCCCTTCTTTTTTTGTAATGGGCGTAGCCCGTTACCAAGTCAAGTCCCAGGTGGAGCTGTTCCGTCGAATCTTCCCAGCCTTGGTCAAACTCGGCTCCGATACAGACATTGTCATAAAGCAGCTATTCAACCCGCTGGCTCTCCAGACTGTCCATTGGTGTACCCTGAAGGATCACAGCTTTGCCGATGCCACACTGGATATCATTATGGTAGCGAAAACTTTTGTGTTTCTGTATCCACTAAATATTCACAATATTTTTTAATATCAGCACTATTGCTTGTATCTGAATTTAAACATAGGATGGCCTCGTGCAATCCGAAGATCCCAGTGGTAGAGATTTCTCAAGTGTCTGCCTTCAGGAGTATTATAAATGGTGCGGTCAGCGTGACAATAGCACACAATCCGAAAAGGTCGTCAAGTATTTGGTCTCTCTGAGCCAGCATGCGGCTCCGCAATACCGGCAGGGTGCGTGGTTCAAATAATTCCATTAATGATTAAATAGGTATAGTTATTCTCATCTCGTCATCTGCTTTTGCTTGTAGGATCAGTTCTGGGCTTCAACAGCATCTACCGCTCATTCAGGGAAGACCGGGATCAGAGTGATAAGTATACGCTTCAGCTCCTCACTTCCTACATTACAAGTTTGAGCCTCTCATCTGACATGGAGGAAACCTCTTTGTTAGTACGAACGATTAAGAGAGCCATTCAGCATTTGGAGCGAGTAATTAAAAAGAAACAGGACTCCTTTAATGTCGTATGCAACCTGAAATCACTAATTGTAACCAACTCGTGGATCATCTGTGCAATGATTTTCATGGAAATTACAGAGAATTGCCAATAGGCCTGTCCCATCGGACCTGAAAGGTCCATTGCTTCGCGACGTCGTTGACTGGCTCCTTCAGAAGAGTGGAGATTGCTGGCGCTGCTGTCGGTTCGAATGTTTCCGCCTCATCCGTGCTCTCGCACCGGAGGTTGCGGGTGAGTTTGTTTACCCGGAATGTCGTTGAAAGGTGTGTGCTCATAATTTTAAATTCCCTGGTCTTCCTTAGGTCTGTCGAGCGTGGAGGCATTTATATTCTCTTTTGAAGAGGAAAATGGTTTGGATGCAATGGTGAGCATTGCGGAAAGCAGTTTACTCCGTGTCCAGCAATCCGGAGGAGGACAACTGGGACGGATGTTGTACGCATTAGAAAGCTCTATTGAATTTTATGCTTTCCTGAAGACATGTGATTATCCCGTGGGGAGATTGCTTGGACGGCGCGATTCGAAATTCTTATCGAATCTCACGAGATTTATGGGTGAACTCAAAGGATTTGCCGAGTCAGGGGAAATGGCAAAGGGGGAATATGCGAAGGCTCTCAATATTGCCACTAATATTGGATCCTTCCCCCAGTTGCTGACATCGTCAGAAATGGTCGTCGACGTGATCGAATCCACGGCCCTCATCTGGAGGAGGGAAACCGGAGGCACGATAGTTCGGGAGCATGAGAAACTGGTCCAGTCGTGGAAGCAACTGTGGTCTCAGTGTGAACCTTCGAATTTTTCTTTGGAATTGAAGCGCCGGATGAAAAATGTGTTCCAGCTCAACTTGTCTGCGGATGATATGGATGTTAGTAGTGTGCGATGGATAGCCCACATTGCCCGCACGGATTTCCTCGCGACTGTTTTTGAGATGGAGGAGCTGATTGAGATGATGCGTTCAGTTTGGACGAATATTGAGGCCATCGTCTTCGAGAAGAGACAAGGGAAGGGTTGGGAGGAAAGAGGGCTCTCGAATCGACAGCGGAACTGGGTGCAGGCCTTGTTCAACTTTCTTGTGTCCCTTCGAGTACAGGTAATTGATATAAATGTTGATGAGACCTTTAGAGTTCGAAGTACGTTTTCAGTTGAACATAATGATTTACTTATTACCGAAGTGCTGTATCTGATCCGCATCAGGTGTTGCTCCTAGGTTATTTGTACAGATTCTTACATGCCGATGGATAACTTTCTCAAATTTTATATGATGAGTATTATACTAAACTCCTATTTTGCTTTTATGGTATTTTATTATTTTAACGTGAATACTATTTAAAAGCTAGATATTCCAATAATCAAAACCACACTTGCAGTTCTTTTCATACCCAGCGCCATTTATTGCAGGTTGAGGTTTACGTCCAGGATGCTCACGTTCTAAAGTTGAATTTTTGAACGTAAACACTAAATAGGCCACACCCCCCGATTTAGCGGCCGTCCTAAATGCTCACGTTCCCAAATACTACATAAATACAAAAGGACGATTTCTTTCTACAATTATTTATTTTTGAAAATTACTTTCATTATGTCAATTATTATGTTTACTATTTACAAGTGCCTTTTATTTTTTCAATTTAATTTTGTTTCTTTTTAATTTCTTTCAAAGGAGAATGAGGTCGTGGGAAGAGTATTCGATCCAACGATTGTGAAACAGCTGAAAGCGAAAACGACAAAGGGTGAAGTGTACCAGAGTCTGTTCATGCCGTCTTTCCCCTTGTGCGGATCCCTGCTTGAGTTCCAAACTCTGAAAGGTACTTACAGTCTGGAAAGAGTGGGGCAGCTCATACAGAGACTCATAGCTGTCCTAAAGAACAACCCGGCCATGAGGCGTCAGTGTGGTCAGACCCTCGTGGAGAAAGCCCTGGAAGTGTGGAACCCGCTTGCACTCAACTGTTCATTCCCGGTGATTTCCGGGCTGATTACTGGACTGGCGTCCCTCCACATGACCAAATGCCAAGACTCTCCAGAATTGTCCGACTGGTGGTGCGGAATGAGCATGATGAGGAATCCAAATCTCTCCTTGAAGGATAAATCTGAATTTATACACTTTCTCGGTCTCTTTGCCTCGTCAGGGAAGGTGGATATTGTGGAGAAAGTTTTGTGAGTACTCAGAACCTGAGTTTATTATTATGATCAATCATTTTTAAAATATACGGAATTAAAATCTTTCCACAGCTCCACCATCCACGAGGAATTGGACGAGGCCTTGAGGCAAGCGTTGAACTGGAATGTAGAGAAAAACTACATTATCAAAATTCTCCATGCTCTGATCAATGTCTATGAGCAGATGCCCCAAAGATATGAGCTTCTCCGCACCATCGTCCTGCTCGTCGGAAGAGCTTCCGTACTGGCCGAATCCGACGGAAATCCGTGCAGCGTTCTAGCTAGGAAAAAGCTACAGAAGATTTTTACTGAGGAAAAGCTGGATTACGGAGTTCATCGACACATACTCAGAACTATTCATGAGCTTGTGATGGGGGACAGCATTGACTGTAGGAAGACCATGGCCGTTTCCAAGTTCTGCCTGCTCCCTCTGGTGGTCATCGCGAAGGAACGGGCAGCGAAGGACTTTTACAAAGAATATGTGAATGATATTGCGAAAGACGCCGTAAGATACACATGTAGTCGTCGTACTACTAAATAGTTTCCTTCTCATACCACCGAGTAATTTGGAGGAATTCAATTTTGAATGTACTGCAGGACTTGGAGGACCCGTCAAGCATCCCAGATTGGCATCGAAAGATTACGGCCATCAACCTGATAGAAATTTTGTTCGTTCGCATCTGGTCCGGCGGTATATTCGCAAGTGGGGTTGATCTTAATAACGTATACGTGAGCCGGCTGGGTCGCCAGCCGGATCCAGATGATTCAAAGGAATGCGCCAGGGATTTGATTAAGGCGTGCACGAAATTCAAACTCCCATCGGAAGTACGGGACGAGCGACTGCGAAATCTAGTCCTGCAGGGGAATCAAGCCGGATGCAACGTGATACAGGCGGGGGCTCGAGCCCTTCAAATACCATTGAAGAAAGCCTTGAACTTGGTCATAAAGTTCCCAGCCCGGAACAATGCGCACTGGGCGAATGTGGTGGACTGTAGCTCCGAATGGAGTTTCCCTATCGTGTTGGATCCTTCCGAGACTGACAAGGAAGTGGAGGTGGACGATGTGACAGAGACGGTGCTTAAGGCAAATAGCCGTGCTAGTCGAAAGTTTGGTCTGCTTAGTAGTAGTTTGCACATGGAGGCTACAGAGTATGACTTCACTGCGGCGACCACTGTGGACGAGAGCAAGTACTACCAGAAGATTTTCGGGGGTTCAACTTCACCTCCAGTCACAGCAACAACAGCTGGGGCAAGAGGAACTGGAGTGAAGCTGGAATGGAGTTTGGTTAATCAACACCCCTGTATGCTCGCCTTAGTAGAGAGCTTTCGTAATTTTGATGCTAAAAAGGTGTACAATCATAGGTTTTTTTGTTTATGTATTTAAGCTATAATTCACTTACAGCTAATTAAATAGCTATTTTTTAGATCTATTTTTTGAAAGCTAATGTGAAGTTTCACTTGCAGGGTAAACCGGGGAATGAGTCTATAATGGAAGAGGTGGTTCTGGCAGTCAAGTCTTTCCTCACCAAATCCTCCGTTCACAAAAACATAAAAGTTTTCCTCGTCGGGGCCGTCGTCAACTCCAAATCAGTCTTTGCCCCCTATGCAGAGTTGATCGGTGAGGCGATCACAAAGCTCGTGGGGGAATCCGTGTTCGGCCGCGAATTGAACTATTTTGTCAAGGATGTGTTAGTCATGCTCCTGGAATGGAAGAACTGGAAGCCTTCCTCCGATTATGTCCGAGAAGTTCTAGAGTTTGTCCTTCCCAGGATCCATCCACTCGATATAAGGCGGAAGGACGTCCTCGGGCAGCACCTCAGCCTCCTCCAAGTCATCGTTAAAGATTGGGTTGTTGATCCTATCCTGGACATCCCAGTGGGATCTTTGGCTCAGATACTGCAGGCAGATGTGCCCAAAGGCTTGGAGATTTGCAAGCATGTACTACTGGGTGGGAGGCTTCCATGTAGTATTAATCCCCTGCCCGGAAGTTTAGACTTGAAAAAGTTAATCAGCACTGCAGGGAAGACGTTCAGTGGGGGATCAAAAGTAGCCTACAGTCTTGCCGCTGAAGTGATTGGTTTAGCTTTTAAGTAAGGTTTTGGCTGTTGTTCGTGCATTACTGTTCGTGCCTCTGAAAAAGTCTGCAATGTCGTATTCACATTTGATTTTTTGTGTATTCACATTTGATTTTTTGTGTATTCACATTTGATTTTTTGTGTATTCACATTTGATTTTTTGTGTATTCACATTTGATTTTTTGTGTATTCACAT
>WJFA01001230.1:0-23137 GCA_009870155.1 Pseudobourletiella spinata | reverse complement strand
CACACGCGCGCACAAGCACATTCACAGGCGTTCGAACACAGCCGGGTACACAATTACATATATAAATACGTATACATTCGAAGACAATTTCAAGCAAAAATAATCACCTGAGGGCACATGCATCCATGCACATGCAAGCATATACATCTCGACATAGAAGAACATGCAAATTAGTGAATGACATTAGGTCCGGTCTTTTAGGCCCATGTGCTCAAAGAAAGACCTATAAATTTTTAGATCCAGCTCCAGGTCACAAGGGAAACGGGACCTTATTTCTTTATGTCTAACCGGAAGGCTTAATTCTAAATTAAGGTCTCAGATTCACCAAATTTCAAGCCATGGCGCACAGTGAAGTGAAGCAGCTGCCAAAATCATACAATGCATGACATAGTATGCATATATGATACAATAGTATGTATGCCGACGTTGGTACAACGAGATGCCACTGGCGTCGTGACCTGCCTATGTTTACACACAGATTAGTTGTTTTTTAACTTTATTCTGACCGCTATGTAACTGTGACAGAAAAGTTTTAATTTAGTTTCAGAACTTTTAGCTTATGGAAAAACTAAGGAGTGTTGAACACACTGCTTTGTCGGAATACTCAGGATCGAGAATTATCTTTCGAAAAGAGCATGCGTAGTGGAGAAGGACAAATGCACGGTGAACAGAAGATTTAAAAGATTGGGAATGGTGTGATAAAGGAAATTCGATTATTATGAGTATATACTTCAAACTTGAATTAATTCCTATTCGGTTTAAAAAGTTACTTCCTATGCAGCTTTGATGGACTAGATCGGATTTAATCCGGTCTAGTCCATCACTTCAAAAATTGTTTCGTTACTGCATGATTCAGGTTTTTAGGTCCTGTCCTACAAGTATCAAAATAGGTCCGAGGACCGGACCAGGTCTTCGTGTTTGGGACCTGCATTGCGAGGTGGAGGACCTTGGTCCGGTCCAAGTCCTCAATTTGAAACCTCCTGTCATTCCCTAATGTAAATACATACACACATTGTTACTTCCGCCCATTACAGTGTTCCACATAATTTCCAGTTGCAAAGAGGGAATCTAGGCCTGAGATGAGTTGGAATGACTAGAATAAATCATCATTAATGGCCTCTTTCCTCAAGGCTCCAATACAGCGGCGACGAAGGCTTAATGAGTGAGGGTGGAAAATGGCAACCATGTTGTTTGATACGTCCTATATGTGTGTCGGCTCTTTATGTGCCTGTAAAACTTCCTCGCATGTAGGTTGGGGGATAGTCCTCTCGCTCCCGTATCCAGATGGGCAATGAGAATGTGACAAGAGTTCCCGCGGAGACTCCCGAGGCCCGGCGCAAGGACATACATGTATAATGTATTCATATATGCATATATATTTTATACATATATATATATATATTGTGCATACATCCGCGAGTAGCATTCCAAACTCTGGCGGGGCTCAAAACTTCAATGGACACAGCTAACATACTACCGTGGAAGATTGAGGGAGAGAAGTATCCACGCACATGGACACTCTCTCCGCCGTACACTGGATGTGCCCTCACATGTACAATTCTCCCTGTGTATCCAGGCCCGGGTGGGACGGTGGGAAGGGCTAATGCATTATTTGTTTCCTCCGGTGCTGGAGTGAAGAAGAAGGAGAAAAGACGAAGAAGAGGAAGATTGGAAAGCTGACACTAAAGAAGTTTGCTCTGGTATCTCTGAGCCGTGATAAATTACCACAAACTATACGGTGGACCACTCCAGGCTCGTTATTTCTCACTTTTTCTCCCCACCCCAGCCGTTCCGCCGTGAGGGGAAGAAGAAGAAGAAGAAGAAGAAGAAGAAGAGCTTCATAGCCTAGCTCGTACCTGCCCATGAAATCAGAGCCCGAGTCAATCCTACCCCCACCATTTGCCTTCCCAAAGTTTCCATCTGCGGAGGACTACAAGTTGAGAAATTCCCGCCAGTAAATAATTCCCCCCAAACTTCTCTCCTCCGTCCATTCCATTTTCAGCCCAATCCCGGTCTTCTGAGATGGACGAGACCATGAGTTCCTTCTACTGAGTTTCTACAGGGTGCATTTCACATGGGAGTCTCTCTCGTGGACTGACAGGTCAAGTGATGTGCTCTGGAAATATCTGGGGACCAGGAAGGGGAGAACATATTCCGGAGGAGAGTCAGCCTCAGCCTCAGCCATCTTGATCCCCCTCACTTCTCACAGTATTTATGGACGAGTGGGCATGGACTAACTATCATATGAAATTCAAAGTTTTTCTCTCCGAACATCTATTGTAACCCAGAACTGTCGGGCGTATTTAAAGATTGGAAAGATTCAATGAGAGAAATATATAGCTGGTTGAGCACACTGAACTCCCCACGGTGTTGGTTCGGATAGGAGTATAGACATAAGTATGTACACTTGCGATGGGATTGGACGAGGATCCGCGGTCTACTCAGTGGACAGAGGGCTCCTCCTCGCTTCCCGCCGATCCCACTCATTTAATCATTGGGTTCGGCTTGAATAATTCATCAGAGGTGCATAGGCGTCTCGGCGTCTGGTGGAATCGCCGCAGGGCAGAACCTATTCTCCGAAACACATAGTCCCTTCCATCAAAGTTATTTGGCGGACCCGACTATTTCCGCCACATCCATTACCGGCTGGCAGAGATGGGAGGGGGTTGGGGTGAGTGAGAGGTTTGTAGAAGGGAGGGAAATATGTACTCCCATTGTTTTAGGCGACGACAAGGATGGCGACAACATAAAAGCTCTGATTTACAACAACGCATCCGTGGTTCACTTCACCACATGGTCCACCGAGTGCGGGGAAATAACATTCATTCCTGAATCTTACGATTATTATGAGACGAGGGAGCGGAAACTCCTATATCCGCGTCCGCTGAGAGCCGGATTGGGATACGGGAGATCCGCCGTTGGGTTTTGGCGGAGGAGGAAGGGAGTGATATAATATATTGTCCCTGGTCACTTTCCCTCCCGCAAGTACACAGCGTGCTCGTGAATTGTGTGCGCGTGTGTATGTGTGTGTGTGTGTCAGTCGTAGTGATGATGGCCCGTGGCGTAAACATTATTATAATTTAGAATTTCCCGAGCCCATCCCGTCCCGCTCTGTCACATATACGTTGGTGATGATGATGATGATGATGATGCTGCTGCTGCCACACTACAGTATTCTGTTTTTTCCCCTTCTTTATCATTAAATATGACGCCACCAGTCTTGGTATGATTACAAACTCATCTGGGATCCCAACGAGTATGGTGGGGTCAAGATGCTTCACGTGCCTTCTGACCACATCTGGCGACCTGACATCGTCCTGTATAACAAGTAAGTCCGACTATTCTCCTAAAGTATTTCGCGCTCCCCTCCCCAAAATAGCCACCAACCATATAGACACTCCGCCGGCTCCCGTCCAAACCGGGCAATAAATTGATGCCTCCCCACCCCTGACTATATCCTCCCTCTGTACCCATCGTTACGGACAGCTTGAGAGCCGCCGGATCCGTTCCAGATCCTACACCAGCCTGAGAACCATCCTTCCTCCCACACAGGCGGGATTGGAATACCTTCTGTGTATAGCTAACGTCCGACTCACTGGCTCGGGTGTGATTCGGGAAGAAGGAAATCGGAAGGGACGTCTGGGACGACGGAACTGGATCCCGGTGCGTCCGGGCCTCCGCACATCCGGAGATAGTATATGTAGTGTCATGGGGGAAGATGGAGGACTAACTCCCCCTTTTTTAACGCATTTTTCCAGTGCTGATGGTAGCTTTGAAGTGACCCTGGCGACTAAAGCAACCCTCCACCACAATGGGTTGGTGGAGTGGAAACCACCGGCCATTTATAAATCCTCTTGTGAGATCGACGTCGAGTACTTCCCCTTTGACGAGCAAACTTGTATCCTCAAATTCGGTAGCTGGACGTATGATGGGTTCAAGGTGGATCTCCGTCATCTGGAAGAGGTTGAAGGATCCAATGTTGTTGTATACGGGGTGGACCTGTCAGAGTTCTATCCGTCGGTGGAGTGGGATATCTTGGAAGTTCCAGCCGTCAGGTGAGTGAACCTCTGTCAGTCCCATCAGTCAGTCGGGTAATCCACGAGCCATATTCTCTCTTCTTTTTTTTTCCATATTTTATGATTGCATTTACGGCCCCGTTTATGCGGAAAGGTGGGGTGGGTAGGTGCGGGGATCCGAGGGGGGCCTGCCTCTGAGTCGGAAAGTTGACGAGGATCTATTCCCTGCCTCGCAGACAAATTGTAGGAGGGAATGATAGTTGTACCGTGCACCAATCGGCCCCCACTCGCTCATCACGGTATGCTCACCTCCCCCTGGAGTTAATCATACAGTGGCGTTTATGGGCTCCGTATTTATGTAGATCCGGGGGATCCTACGGGACGGCGCCCGGCGGGGACGGGTGGAGTGCGCCGCGGATGTACTCTTTACTCCCACCCCGCCCCACCCTCTCCGCCCATAAACAAATTAGGTTAGGATGGGCCGTTAGTGCGGTGGAATGGATCCCTGCCGCCCCTGTTCTGCCTCGCCGTGGTCATGAGAATGATAAGGTCTCCATGTAATGTTTATGTATGGTGAACAGGAACGAAAAGTTTTACACCTGCTGCGATGAGCCCTACCTAGACATTACATTCAACATTACGATGAGGCGGAAAACGTTGTTTTACACCGTAAATCTCATCATTCCCTGCATGGGGATATCCTTCCTCACCGTCTTGACGTTCTACCTGCCATCAGATTCCGGGGAAAAGGTGATTTACCCCCTTTTGTAAATGAGTTCATCCCCAGCTCAGGAGTCCAGTAATGATTCCTATGTGCCCCCTTCTGTCTCTCTCTCTCGCTCCCTATTTCTCCCTAACAGTTCTATGGGGCGAGCACATGAATCACGTACCTCTGCTCGTTTTTTTCTCACTCTATCTTTCGTGCTCTACCGCGTTCCTCCAGGAACTCCTTACTTTGATGAGTCAAGTTAAACTTTCTGCCTCCCATATATTTACTTCTCCTCTCAATATAAGCTCAACTTTTTCCCAACATGTATCCCTGTCATACTATCACATACATTATTGCGTGAGGGAGAGACAGAGAGAGAGAGAGAGAGAGATTGGTTGAAGGTTAAAGGCAGGATAATGTGAATATGTTCTTGACGGAGTCTTTTCTGTGTTTACAAGGTGACTTTGGCAATCTCCATCCTCATTAGCCTCCATGTGTTCTTCCTTCTCGTCGTTGAAATCATTCCGCCGACAAGTTTAGTGGTGCCACTATTGGGAAAATACCTCATATTCGCCATGATTCTTGTCTCAATCAGGTTCGCTTCTGTTTATTGTCTCGTGGAAGTTATTTGGACCCAGGGCTTGGGCGCTTGTGTGCATATGCATGTACGATGATAGTAAAGTCTTTTCTACATCCCTGTAGCTGTAATTCCTATTTCCCCCCCCCCGCCCCGTGCGAGTAGATAGATAAAGGAGAGAAAAGAATGAGGGTAACGGAGTTCAAAAAGAAGATTTACAGGGCGTGATTCACTGAGCCTTGCCGTTGCCCACTTGAGCAGTCCGTGAACATTTTTGAGGTTTATCAGCAGCGGCTTTCTCTCCGTACGTATTTTGCTGCTGCTGCTGCTGCTGCTGGTGAATCAATAAGTGTGATGTTCCGGGATGTTAGGCCGGAGTGGCTCCACTGGGGGGAATGTTGTGTACAGAGATCTGAGACAGGCTTGAGCGTGTGTGTATGTGTGTGTGTGTGTGTGTGTGTATTTTTGTGTGTGTGGTGTATGTACACAGGACGGCCAGATGGAAGGGAATGCGGAGAGGAAGTAAGTATGTGGCTGAGTGGAGTCGCCTTGACGTCATAATTACTCTTACGTTACCCCCTACGAAGCTCTCACTCACTCCGAATTTTCGAGCCAGTGGATTCGGTTTCGTCTCAAATTGAAATTTCAGAAATGAGATTGAAAATGTCATTTTGTTGACTCCGCACTCAACCCCGATCCGCTCTGAGGTCCCCACACTCCCTTTCCATCTAGTTTGAATATTTATTGAATAAGCAAGCCGCATGTTGAGGGAACATGTTGGTGGGGCGGACCCTGGGGTTTTATTATTTCCCAGCGTATTATTACATCAGTGACAGGATGGAGAATTTTATGCCGTGTGTAAAGTTACGTGAAAGGAAATCGATACTCTGTATATAGGATCCTCCTTCCCGCCCCTTGCTCGTCTCCTGCTAACTTCCACCGTTTTGCCTCCCTACCCTTGCTATGCGACCACGTCGACGTTACTCCCGGACTCAAGTTCTTCTCAGACCCACTTTCCTCTCTGGCCCTGTACTCGTCATCATCCTCATCGTCATCGTCGTCGTTGTAGTAGCACATTTTCAGTAGTAGAAGTAGTAGCAGGAGTAGTAATAGTAGTAGTAGTAGTAGTAGTAGTAGTAGTGCTCTACTCATACCAGCCCTGTAGTGTACGAAAGTTTTGGGACCGTTTGGTTTTGGCAAACTTATGTGATCTTTCTTTCTTTCTCTCTCTCACTCTCTCTCTCTCTCTCTAACATGTTCCAGTATATGTGTGACCGTTGTGGTACTGAACGTTCACTTCCGTTCACCGCAGACCCATACGATGGCACCCTGGGTCCGCCGTGTGTTCCTCCACATCCTTCCCAGGCTCCTTGTCATGCGACGGCCCCACTACTGCATCGAAACACATCGGTAAGCCATCCGCCCAAACTCATATCTTTGACTCCGTCTCTGCATCTCTGTAGTCAAGACAAAAACTCTTTTAATCCCTACTCCGATCTTTCCCGTCTTTATGATCCTCTCATTCGTGAGCTCAAAAGGGAGACGTCCTCAGCTTTCGCGTCTCGTTCAACGGGGATTATGTGGTACTTTCACCCACCCCCTCTAGTTTTTTAACGTGATAGGGTATATTTGTGTGAGATTGAACGTTTGTGGAATTGTGTATATTTATAAGTACATGTAGGGCTGTATATGTGCGCATGTGTGTACAGTTGTATAAGTGCCTGTGTGCCTGTCTGCTTGTACTTGTGTATGTGTGTGTGTGTGTATGCAAGCGTGCGTGTGCATGCCTGTATGTTTATCTGTGTCTTTGCAAGCGGGTGTGGGTATGGTTGAATATGTGTCCATGTGTATAAAAGCGTGAGGATCCTCAGTATGGTTGTGAGCTTGGGGGTATAAATGCACGTGTGTGTGTGTGTGTATGTGTGTGTGTGTGTGTGTGTGTGTGTGTGTGTGTGTGTGAATGGTTGCTTCTGCATGTGCGAATAGATGCATAACCATGTGGGTGAGTCGGCGTATGTGTGAATAGTTGTAGGCTCGTGTGCGAGTCCTCAAACGTGTGTATGTCTGATTGAGAGTCTGTGTGTGTGGATGCTGTGCGTATGCGTGCACAGCACATCCCAGGAGTGGGGACTGCAGAGAGAATGCAGCAAACTCTGCACCCGTTAACAATAAGTTGCGCCTTTATGGGTAGACGGAACGGCCACTCAATACTTTAATGACAGTTTCTTCCAAAATTCTTTCAACCCGTTTCCTAGGCCGGCGCTACTGCTCACTACTCACATAATACTCTGAATCCATGTGTCCATGAGGTCGTAAGCGGAAGAGAATTTGTTGGGGTCATTTTTTTATTTCAGCCCACAACCTCCATTTCCTTCCCCCCTCTGCCGCCCTCCGAGTTATCGAACAGTATGAGAGGATGGTCTGTGGGAAGGGTACATTGTGATTTTGTCCAACTGGGCGGTAAGAAGGAGGTCTCTGCAGACTTCAGAGAGAAAGAGTGTCCAGGAAAGTCGTACTATGGCGACGCTGAGGATATAGAGGGTCTCAAGCCCTCTCATTCAGCTCCTTTCATCCCTAATTTCTATGATGGTTGAGCGGAGCTTAGAGGAGCTCACTAATAATAAATCCTCGCCTTACTATAATAGAGGTTTAAATTCCCTGTTATCCATTCTCTTTGACGTGTACAGATTGAGCCTACCCACGGCATCCGCTCCGAGGCCATGCGTCTGGTAATTTGTGAGGCGAAAGAGGACTGGGTGTGATGGTGGTGGAGGGGAGAACTCCTGGTATTTCTCCAAAAATGGAAGGCTGTTTTCTTTTTCCTTTGGAATAATTGCCATGCAATGGAAGGGGAGAATGACCGGGAAGAACCTGGTCGAGTCTACACACCACTGCAGTAGATGAGTAGCCAGGAGTGTAATGGTACAGGAGCTGGGAGAGACAAGAAAGAATTCCCACGAATGAGGTGTAGTAATAGTAGCAATAGCGTTCTTCCTCCTTACAAGCAGAATACATAACTTGAGCCACTTTTCCACGGAGTGGGGCACCCATTTGGGATTCGGCAGGGGAAAAGGAGCGTAGAGGAACTGCCGTAACGGGTAGGAAGAGATGGAGAATCCCAGGATGGGATCCATAGTAGCAGGGGCTTTAACCGTGTACCAGCAGTCATTGCAGCACTCGTACTGAAGTACGGCAGGAGAAAGTGGGAGTACGAGGTATTCTATTGTGTGTGTGTGTGTGGGTGTGTGGGTGTGTGTGTTTTCGTGTGTGTGTGTGGGTGTGTGTGTGTTGTCTGTATGTATGTGTGAATACGTCTGTGTGGTAGAGACAGAGTGGCGGACAATAAATCGGCTTGTAGATTGTTGTCACCGTAAACTTTCTCTATTGTGTCGTCCCGGCCTAATGTAGACAGATAAGGTTATTCCCTATGACTCTCAAAGGTACTCCTGCGATTCCCTCTATTCCAATTCCTGATCAAAATATGGTATTCATTTCCCCACCTTCCCCATTCTATATCCTCACTTCCCCTCCATTTCATCCATTTTAAAGCTCCTGAACGGGAAGGCGAGGTACGGGTAGGGACTCTTTGTCTTTGCTGCTGAGGTTGCTCCAACAAGGGCATTGCTTTCCTTGTGTGAAAAATTAGACTTGAGTGAATTGGGAATTGAGGTCATAAGTATTTCGTATCTCACTCCCGGACTCCCCCAGGGTATGCTAGAGGAGAAAGAGACCAGTGCTGGGGGAGGAGGGAAAGTTGAGGAAAATATCAGTTAGGCCAGTAGAGGAGGGATTAGATATTGGTTAGTCTTACGAGCTTAGTCAGCAGCAGTGGAATAAATAAAGCGGAGCGGGTGATAATGGAATGGAAGAAAAGATGATAGTTCAAACGGAGGAGAGATTCAAGCAAGTATCGTCCAAAGAAAACGTGCCGAGGGATTCCAATGTGGGGGGAATGCCAGTAATGCTTTAAGACACGAGGAGTATCTGTGGGAACATATGTGAGTGCGTGCATGTGCAATGTGTGGACGGGCGTATGAGTTTGTATACGACGTTTATGCGTGCATACCTCTTGACTGTGTGTGGAAGCTTATAGCTATGTATGTGTGCGAATGCGAATGTGTATATTCCTGTTCATGTAATGTGTATATATATGTAATGTGTGCACATGTGAGTTTCCACCGGGCTCCCGTGCCCTGAATAGCACACATTATCCACCGCTTCAGATTGCCTCAATGAAAGGCCCGGTGTCTGATGTGGAGCACGCGTAAGGTTGGAGGAAATATGTGAAGCAGAAGAAGACGGAGAAAAAGAACGAAGAAGAAGAAGAGGAAGAGTCAGACAGAAGATGGGCGAGACTAAAGCGGAATCAATGAAGGCCTCTCTGTAGTCTTTTGAATGTATACACGCCTCTGGAGTGTGCGGGTGGAGATACTATGTATGCATGAGGGGGGACATGTGTCCTCGCACGGCCTGACGCGCTCATTTCCGTATGTTTGTTGCCACAGCTGAATCAATTCTGAGTACTTTCATTTAGACAATGGACACTTTTCAATCTCACTCTCCATTCTTTTGAGTCGTTCTCCCGAGTCTGACGTTGTCCCAATCTCTCACTTCCACCATCACATGTGTCTGTCTGTCTCTTTTCAGGAGCAAATGGAAGGAGAGTGTGCTCATGATTCGCACGGATAATAATTCCACTTTTCACACGGACAGTTTCTGGCCGGACGACTCGCCCAGTGAAATCCCACCAAGGTCCCAGTCACCCCTCGAAGCCTGTTTACGAAGGTACGCCTATATATACCCGCTCGCTCAACTCAGTCATGTGCTCACTCTATATATGGTCTAATTAAAAGCTCTCGCAACATTTAGTCCTTGAATATTTAATAATGTTTCAGTTCCGCTCTTATACTTTCCTCACATTATATTCCTTTCTCTCGGTTCCATTAACGGGTACACATACATGTAACTATGTATGTGGGAGTATTTGTATGAGAGCGCGTGTATGACCCTATGTGTGTGCGTGTGTGTGTGTGTGTGTGTGTGTATGTACCTCCCCTTGCCATTCTTTGTGTTCGTGGGAGAATGTCAGTGCCTCTGGTATTTCTTTCCTCGGAAACTTGGAAAACAATGCGAGGATCCTTTTTGTTTACTGCCGTCCCCTCCAGTTAAACCATCTAATTTGAAACACGGACCCCCTTCCTTACGACTTCCCCCCGTCCAGTTACGAGATTATGTATGTGATGGAGTTGAATAGGTCAGAACATGGCTTCTTGTTACGGATAAGAAGGAAGCGAAGGCGAACGAGAGAGAAAGAGAGAGAGAGAGTGAGAGAGTGAGTGAGCCAGGAGGAGATCCTTGCTGCAGTGAGGACATAAATTTCGTCTTCCACTAGTACGAACTGGCTACAGTAGCAAGAGTAGTGAGAAGTAATGCGGTAGTTGAATCCATTGTGTACGTGTGTATGCAAGTGTTTCTGCGTGTGTGTGTGTGTGTGTGTGTGTGTGTGTGTGTGTGTGTGTGTGTGTGTGTGTGTGATGTGTGTGTGTGTGTGTGTGTGTGTGTGTGTGTGTGTGTGTGTGTGTGTGTGTGTGCCTGCATTTGTCTGAGGGTGTGTATATATTATGTGACTATGATCAGAAGTCGACCTATGTATGTGGCAAGTGCCCTTCAGAGTCAAGTATATGATCATTTTTATCTGGCGTATTAAAGATTCAGGAGGTTGTCGTTGTTCTGCGAACTCCTAGCTCATCATGATCCCGGATGCTCTTGAGCCTATTCATTTAATTTCATTTGATTATTTGATTTGGATGGCATGATAGCGATTCCATTCGAGACTCTCTACAGTATTCGCACCGCTTTCCCTCCGGTGCTCTTAGGTAGAGTTTTTGTGTCTCTGTGTGGTTTGCCTTTATCCCGGTCAAGTTCCTAGAAAGTCCTAGGATTTTCGCAAGGATCGGTTAATCGAGTAAAGTTGGGGGGGGGTCGGAGGAGGGCGAGGAGAAAGTTCCGCAGAAGGGAGACATGCTGGAAGTTAAAAAGATAATCCGATCTTGGCATTGTTTCCGGGCTTTCCTCTTTCAGACGTTGTGGCATAGATATTCTTGCTCACTCACTCTCTCCCTCCAGCATTTCCTCCCTCTCGGGCAGAGCATCGGCTCCAATAAGGCTGACGGAACGGGTTTTGAGCAGGTATTTGGGCTAGAATCTCGGAACCAACATCGAGGTGATTCTGGCTTTTATCCTCCCGACCAATGATTTGTTGTCAAGTAGGATTATGTGGGAGCTGTTATCTATGGATATTACCCCCCACCGTTCCTCGTCCACAGTATATGGAACCAAAGGAACCGGGAGCCCGGAAGAGAATCCACTTTGTCCTGACAGCTCCGCCTCTACACTTGCCCGGCTCATGTGTTGAGGAGGAAGAGGGAGAGAGAGACCTGTCAGTATCTTTTATTCGTTCCCCCTTCTCGCTAATTAGCCCATCAGCTACCTGGGCCACTTTCTTTGTGTTTAATGAGAGCACTCGAGCGTTACTGCCGTCTCGGTCCCTGCACACACAATACAGCAGAC
Source organism: Pseudobourletiella spinata (assembly GCA_009870155.1). Taxonomy (NCBI): domain Eukaryota; kingdom Metazoa; phylum Arthropoda; class Collembola; order Symphypleona; family Bourletiellidae; genus Pseudobourletiella; species Pseudobourletiella spinata. The sequence continues at coordinate 11,265 of WJFA01001230.1, read as the reverse complement.
GGGCGGACGCAGATAGACCATCCGGCAGTTGGAGCAGCACAATATAGAGTGCTGGGGAATGGCGGGCTTTGCCCTGGGTGATGATGGTGATGAGGATGTCTGGTTAATGGGACGTTGTTCCATATACGGCACACTCCATCTTTCACCCTCGGGATTCCCACCCAGCACCAGCACACTCGGCTGGTCGCGCCATGGTGACCAAATCACATTACGGTCTGACGACACAGCTCATTCCAACGTGGTGGCAAGTGGGAAAATGATCTGCCTTAATCCTTGTCTCATCCCATCACCCTCTAGCCATTACGATGGCAGCGGCACCGTTATTAATGGTCACACTTTTGTAAATAGTACACACAACCAATTTACTAACGCCCCCTGCACTTCCCTAGCGGGCTGACATCACCTCCTATTAGATTGGTTAAAATAATGAAATCCATTCCGCTCGTCCCGCTCGCCACAGCAGTTCTCATTTCGCCTGGGGTCATCCGTGCTCAGTCTCAGTTGCTCCCAGTGAAGTCTACACGTGTTTCTGGTCCTGTGTGTTTTTTGGTGTGTGAACTTGTACGTATGTGTTTCAAACTTCGTGCGCGTGTTTTTCCGAATGTGTGCAGGACGTCCTCATGTGTATGTGTGCGTTGAACTCCGAATGAATGTTCTTGTTTCTGTACGTGGCCGTGTATTTGTGATACGTTAAAAATGTGTGTGTTGCCTCCCCTTAAAACTATGGGCATACACATATTTGGCTGTGTGTGCGTGATTCTGCGGTTTCGTCCGTGTGTCACTCACTCACAGTCAGCCTCATGCCGTAATGAGCATCGTATTTGATTAAGTAGTTTCCGTACTCTTCGGAGTGATGCAGTAGAGCCGGTAAAATCTAGACCCCCCTGGGTTTATGCTTAAGTAGAAGGATGGAAGGATGAATTCTGAGGGACTACCGGCTTGAAAGGAGGCGTTGATACCGAGTGGTGGTGAGCGGGGTTGAGGTGCGGGGGCTCGTAAGTGACAGTTAATTACGTCAGTGAATAGATTTGATCCTTATGGCTGTCGTCGTGTTTTGAACCCTGGCCCAACAACTAAGGACGGTCAAAGTTGGTTCTTCCTCTGCATGTTCTTGTTTATCCATGTGTGCAACTGGAATGGTCTGCCGAAGCGGAGGGAGGATGCTGGTAGGGAATTAGCGTCATATTAGGATGATGATACTTCAGATGGGAGATATCATCCCTCCGTCGGGAGCTCATATCTATTTTCCAGGGAAACCACAGAACTCTCTGCCCCACACATGTGTCTATGTTTCTCTGTATGAATGCTTGTGTTAATATGCGTGTGCCTCTTCACAAAGTATGTGTGGCCAAAGTATTATGCCCATTCCATCCGGAGGAACTTGCACAACAGTAGATCCGAGAGAGAGAGAGAGAGAGAGAGAGAGAGATAGATAAAGTCCAGATGCGGAGGTGGTTCAGGATTCAGATGCCATTTGAAACCCGGGAGAGTATTATTTTATCATTTGGGATGGCGGATGAATGAGAGAAAGGGGAGCTTTGGTGAAGCCCTCATTACTAACCTCAACCTCTCCAGGCCGCAAGCCTACTTTAAAAGACGGAGTGGAGGCCATAATGCCAATACCCCTGGCTTCCTCTTCTGCCCATTCACACTGGTACCACTGGTAGAGGAGTTGTGAGGCTCAATATCTCATGTTCCTAATGCCAAGTTCATCTTCGGAAAGTGTGAATTAGAATCCCGGATTTGGTAGTAGGATCATTTATCTTCAAATTCTTCCCGTTCCTCCTCCGAAATTGGAGTCTCAGCAGTGGGTGGGTGAATTTGGAGGGAGGAGGTAGTGGTAGCCATTAAAATATTTTTTGACTTTGTCGCACCGAGCCAGTTCAAAGGATGGACAAAAGAGAGGTTGATTTTCTGAAGGATGCTTCGTGGTGGTGGGATTGGTAATGATGATGATGATGGTGGTGGTGGTTGCGCGGAGATGGTGAGATAACATGAAACAGAATATCCCTCTGTTACCGTTATCCGCACTCACAGGGAGGGCCCTTTGATCGGGAATTTGATTTCAACCAAGGAGTAAATGACTGGAATATTTCTAGTGGGCGCTAACGATGGATTTATGAAGGTTGCCCCAGAGAGAAATTATTTTTCCTCACACTCCCTCCTCCCTTCATTTAGAATGACTCTCATACATACATGTATGTCCTCTTCTGCACCCACAGAATGGCTGACGAGAGCGGCGGCTGCCGACTCCATGGAGGTTTCTCCAGCTACGACGGTTCAACCGAGAGCTGGCTCCCGGACGATATGCTTCCCTTGCCATCCCCGCTCATTCCTAAAAATACAGCACCATGCACCAATCGAACTTGCGTCCCGGATGTCCATCGTGCCTGTGCCGGTGTTCGCTTCATTGCCAGGCACACTAGGATCCAAGAAGACTCGACAAAAGTACGTGGTTACAGTTCATATGTTTATATGTGAATATACATATAGAATAATAATTATACATATGCTATGATGACGTACTACACGATGTGGAGATGCTATATAGGACCTGGTATGGGGATTTTGGTACAGTAGTGTGGTAGAAACTGTGGAGCAGCAGAGGGGCTGTACTCAGTGTACTCTCCCAGCCACCCTTGTTCCCGCTTCGCGCCTTTATGCATGTCCTCCCCGCTGCTGTTTCCATCCAAAGGCGGAAATCTTTGCTGCACAGCAGCCGTCACCGTTCTCATTGCTTCTCCTGGTGGTGGTCCTCCCACTGTACATTAGTATAGTTCTTTCTAGAACCCTGTTGCACCATAATGTATGGCGTGGAAATTGATGATGAGCGTACGACGTTACTCCCATACAAAGTAAGAGACTAAAGGTTTTTCCGCTCCCCTTTATATCTTGGTGGAGTTCCCGGGAAAACTTTTGACTCTTGGCCTAAAAGTCTACGCAGCGGATGGATCTGATCCGGATTGGTTCTAAGGAAACATGTACGGCAGAATTTGAGATCCGTCTTAATTCTGTTTCCACCCAACTCTCGTTTTCGTCAGAGTCTCTCAACTCTGCTGAGCTTGAGCCCATTCGGGCGGTTGGGGAGGAACTACTGCGGTATTTTTATCCCTGCCCCTACATGTAATATGTGTATACATGTATCTCTCTGTTTGTCTAGGTGAAAGAGGATTGGAAGTACGTAGCACTGGTCCTGGACCGACTTTTCCTTTGGATTTTTACCTTGGCCGTCCTCGTCGGCACGGCGGGAATAATCCTCCAAGCTCCCTCCCTCTACGACGATCGCGTTCCCATTGACAAAAGATTTTCGGATGTTGTTGGATCGAAAAATATGATTCGCACCCGCGGACGACAGTAGAAGTGGATTTTGTTTCCTATCGGAGGAAGAGCAGAGACATATTGATAAGGATTTGGAATTATTACCATCAAACGTTGAGGATAAATGCAAAAGATGTAAATACACAGACCGGATCGCCGCCGCTCATGCCATTGCTACATAGTTATATATGTTTAGGAAATATGTGCGTATATACATACACACATATATATACATGAGATATCCTTCACACCCACATATATACATATATATATATATGTACATACGTGTATAGATATATAGATTTATATATTCCACAGCCGGGCTTTTACTATTATTTGTTAAGTCTATACCACACCCATCACCCGGTATGATTTGTGGTCACTGAAGGAGTGAATATGTTTATTGTCCGTAGGGAAAATATAATGTACATGTATATGTATTACACATTACACATACGGAATATATAATGATGGACCGTCTCAGATGGTTTTGGATCAACAAGGAACCTTTGTCCACGCTTCCAGCCCCCAGCTCAAGCCTGTATGCAGGTACCGGAGAGAGATTTGCAATACAAACTTATTGTGAGTAAAAGATAGTGAGACACGAGTGCTAAACAAGTGTATATAGAGTTAGAGTATGAATTCATGAGCCGCCGTCGCCATCGTCGTCGTTGCCCCCCCCCTGCGCCTCCATCTCCGTGCCAGACGTGGGAGGGTTATGGCGGTGGCAGGGAATCAAATCAGAAACTTTTTATAGCTAGATCATTTATTACGTGTGCGCACACACACACACACACAAACACACATAAATACATATAAATATATATGGCTACTATATATGAAATGTATGTATGACTTATATATAAACATCAGGATACTCCTACAAGGATGAACTATCTAATGTCCAGCCAAAATGATGATGATTATTATAACAAAAATATAAGAAAAGTAATAATAATACTAATACTAATAATAATAATAATAATAATAATGGTACACACAAACGGATAAATGTCATAATTTCTGTCTTATCGTGGAAAAGGGACTTCTGTTGCCGGAAGGGGTGGGTGGAGGCGACTTTATGAAATGAAGATCTGAGGACTATGAGGATTGTAACGAGATAAATATAACATATGTACGTGCATTTTTATATTTACGTATAGATACATCCACCTCGTCATGCCATGAGAACGTCCTCCTAATTTGATTTTATCACCGGGTCAACTCATCCCTCATTCAGCAGAAGTAGTAGCACAGTAGAGATCTAGCCCTAGAGTCTTTGGCACTGATTAGATCTGTTCATGGCTCAGCACATACAATGGACTCCTTAGTTAAGAGAATCATCGTCGTCATTGTCATCATCATCATGAGACCAACTCTATGTTTCCAGGATGGATCCCCTCACTTTTATCTGTTACCCGGTTACGTGTCATATGTTCTAGGGGCAAAGCTCCACGGGACACAACTACCATCATCGCGGACCAAGTACTGAAATTTCATAAGCTTATGTGTGTTTAGGTTGTGTGTGTGTGTGTGTGACTGTGTACGTGTGTGCGCACGCATATGTATACATGTTTTTGGACTGAACATTACCCTGGACTGAACGTTTGTGACATGGACTCAATGGATCAGTGAATATACATCTCGTTTGACGCCGAGTATATTCTCAGAGGATCCTCGACGAGGCCAAAAAGTTCCATAGATCTCCCTTCCCTACTATCTCACTCGCTGCGGTTCGAGGACAACGACGACAACGTGCTTGAGCCCTGACTTGAGAGCCAGCGTGTTAACATCGTGTGTGTGTGTGTGTGTGTGCGTGTGTGTGGGGGGATGGGAAATTTATTGTTCTGTGTGTGGTTCACTGGATGAGAAAGTGGGGGTTGGGGGTGAAGGAGTTTGAGGGGGGAAGGAGGGGGTGCGGTGACGAATAGGATGAAGATTCATTGGTAAACAGCTCAGAAGCTCATACTTTTCTTGTGGGGATGCATATATGACGGTTGCTACTATGGGACGGTTGTTATGGAACCCTCATAAGGATTCCCTATATACCGAGAAATACGTTTGACGGGTGCACTGACGAGGAGATCTACATGGGGAAGAAAATGGATCTGTCGTTTGTCATCCAACATGAGGGGGAGGCTATGAAGACCATAGTATAACCTCCAATAGTTCAACTCTATTGGATGTGCCGCCCCCCCCCCTCCACCATGCCAACCCGACGCATTGACAAACACAGGCAAAGATGGAGTGATGTGCTACTTGACAATCTTCGACAGTCTAACCCACCCACACCGCCCGCCATCCCTGCCGTATATGGGTTTCCCATTAGAATTGTGAGTTTGGAAAAAGTTTAATGCCAACTATTCACTCCTTGCCCCAAACCTTCTCTCATGGAGGCTCTATGCATATCCAAGTTATGCACGGGTTTTCCCAACCCCTTTAATCTCCCTAATGCTGCTGACTCCAGCTGGAAAATTTTCAACTCTGCTTTTTTTCTCTCCCTCGAATTGATACATTAATTGATTTATGTGCTCCCTGCGCGTGAAAATCCATGACGTTGCTCACGCTCTACTTCTTCCGTCCCGTCTGGATGCGTCTGCAGTTGTATATGCCTTCAGTTATGTGGGGGACGGTACTGAATGAAGTGATGAAAGGTCTCCATTGGGATTCCGTTCCGCTTATTTTTCCGGAACCTCCTTCTGCGAATTAATGTTGTCACACTCGGGGCTTCGACACTCTGATGTCCCCTCAACCCCCATCCCCTCCAATTCATTCCGTGTAGCGTCCTATCTTTGTCCCTATCTCTGTGTATAGATTTCTGCATCTGCGTAGAATTCAATTCCATTTCGGAAGGACGTGGGAGTTATCCATCAACTTATACCTACGCGGGAAATACATATATGTATACGTCTGGGAGTGAGGATGGGGTGGTAATACTCTGGGAAAATGATGACTGTGGACGAGAGGGGGGGGGATATCTCAATATACTTCGCCATGTGTTGTTATACACACACGGTGGTGATGAAGGATGGGGTGGGAGGAGAGTCGAGCGCGACAATTTTCATTGCCTCTCATGTCCCTGGAAAAAATCAATTGGAGGCGAAGGAATAACTTCCAATCAATCACTCTTATGAAAGAGAAACACATTAGCCATGGACACGGGCCTGACAGTCGTCAAGTGTGTAAGTTGCTAAAGTCAGCTCGTTCTCAACTCCTACACCTCCCGCCTCCCCCCCCCATCCATCCTGTCGTCTCCGGTTTCGTCTGTAGAAGAAGAGTCTCGGACGGATGTGGGATCAGTGTGGGACGAACCATGTGCCCACCCCGCCTGGTAATCAGTCACTTCACACTCATGTAAATAGCTACTTTGTCACAGATTTCGCCCCGCCAAGTCCCGACGACAGCTTGTGCGATTTAATAATAATCTCTGATTTCCCACCAATGATCCTATCGAGCATACTGTGGACACTCCGAGCTATGGCAAATTTTTGTATCCCTGATGACCATGAATGCACCCCATGATTCCTCCTCTTACAAAAAACTAACTCCGAGATGCGTCAAGTAGCCGTAGTAGTGGTAGTAGTAATAATAATAATTTTCCAATGAATTTTGAGAGGCTCAAAGAAATGTCTGTTTTCCCGTCACGCACCATGGCACCATCGCTGGACCTTCCATATACTCAACGGTTGCTGCCGTTGACTGCCAACTTAATGGGGACATAGTACAACGGTGCTACGGATCTAATTGAAGATTCACAGTATGAACAGCCCTGTGTCTGAAGAATGAGCAACTTATGACGGGCTCGGGCTAGTAGAGTAACAATAGTAATTAATATTAGTAATAATAGTACATAAGGAGATGCACAACTGTTATGCTTAAGATGACGGGGCGGATGGAACGGTGGATGTGTAGAGATGCCAAAAAAATTAATAAAATATTGTTACCGTTTGTAATATGTACATATGGAATATTGTCTTTGGTTCTGCAGGCATGCGATACATTTATTCAATCCATGCGTGTGGAATTATGTTGGAGTGAAGCTGGGAGTCCATCGATATATAGTCATCCATTAATTACCTGTTGAGGAAAGGATGCTCTCGCGGAATCCGTTTGTATTCTGGTATTGTGCTTTTGTTTCATGGCTTCATACGAGAGATTTCTGTTCACCTATGGTATTGCATGTCGTGTCCTACGGTTAAATTTTATGAGCCTGGCTCCTTCGTATTATCAGAGGGGAAAGAAGTCACGGGCCTCTTTGAAGCATGAGGAAATGGGTTGGTTTAGACCGGCCTGGATCATCCTCAGATAAAATTTTTCGCAGGAGCGGCCTTTGAAGATACTGAAGCAGATGGAAGTTATCTTCACGGGAATTTGACGCTTTCGGTGGGCGTGTGTGTGAAGTTGAAATGAGTTCTCGACAATTGTATAGAATGAAGCCCCAGGGACCAGGGATATGAAAACGGAGGGTACGTGGAGGATGAGAGGATTAGCACGGTAGGAAAGAGGAGAATGAGCCGTGCGCACACAGGTCTCCGCCTGCCGCGACCAGGCTCTGCTCACATTCCTCTGCGGCTCATAGAGTATTCCCGATCCCGGGAGAAGTAGATGGAGGGAGAGAGTTGTAAACATTTTGGAAATTTCTGTGGCTAGTTTGAACCACGTGTGACGAACGTGTTTGAGAGAGAGCTCATAAATTGAGTAGGAGCTGAATTATTGTGCAAGTCCCGGACCCGGTTGTGAACGCACCAGCTTATGGAGTTGTTGAATATTAACAAAGTAGGATTGGAACAGAAGGCATGGTTGGCAATAGTGGAGGGGTTACGCTCCGATCCCGCACTTATTCACAGAGTGAGGAGCGTGAACACTCCGAATAATCATAACTATATACAGTAGCTCACTTTCTCCCTCACTGGTTGTTGTCTATGCCCCTGTGGTCTCTATCATTAGTTCTGATCGGATCCCACGAGTCTGGTGGAGCGAGCAACATACGGTGTGGCTCACTTCCTGCCATAGCGACGAACGAACCAACTTGGGTGAAAGCACTGCCGTCCCAGTAATCTGGGTTGGATCGTAAGTGTCATTGTGTGCCATCCTACATGGTCGTGCGTCCTACCACACAAATAAAGTCGTAGTCTTGTCTGACTTGAAATGCGTTGGGGATGGGAGTGCATTCATAATATTTACTTTCGTGGGTATATGTATGTGTCCTGTAAATTTGGATTTACTTTTTCGTGTTTGTGTGTGTACGCATTTGTTTTCATACCTATGTGCTCACGGAAATCCGTATATAAATTCATGTGGGCAATGTTTCATTGGCACCTGTATGCGGATGTGTTAACTTGAGTTTGCGTGAGCAGGACTTTTTTGCATCTGTGTATAATTTCAAATGTATGGAGGCATTTTTTAGCTCAAGAGTGTATTTGAACGAGCATTGCATTCGTGCAAGGATCCGTGGGCATGTGGGTATTTTTATTCCTGTGTTTTCACGCGTATTTTATTTTTCGGTGGGTCAGTGTGTGCATATGAATACTTCATTTGTGATAAATAAATTAATAAAACAAATAAACAAAAATATGAATACTTTTACTTTTCTATCTGCGCATGCATTATACTAGTATTTTTATGTTCCTGGGGATGTGGGTACTTTACTACGCACATGTGTCAAGACGAGCACATTCGTACCCAAATTCTTGCGTGTCAGCATGTATCCGTACTCGAATTTCTGTGTTTTTCTGCATGTGTACATTCGCATTCAAACCTGTGTGGTGTATGTGAGCACCTGCATGTGTATTTCAAATGCGTTTGCATCTGGTTGGTGCCTGCATTTGTATTCAAGTACGTGTAAATATTTACGCGTGTCTCAACCACGTTGTGCCTGAGCCTGCTAAATTGATATGCAAGTTAATGAGCTAAAGTGTATTTACGCCCATGTGTTTGTATGTGACCAAGTAAGAGATCCTCCGGCAGTCTTCACATGGTCCTCACCGGAAGGACCATTTAATCATGGAACTCAGGGAGGTAGGCAACGTGGGGGCTGCACATGGGGTGGTTCTGGCACTGCAGTATCTTCTTGAGGAGGAGGAAGTAAGAAATGATGTTGGAAATAATGATTATCTTCCCTTAGAATTTCCCCTTATGCCATTCCATGGGAAGGAACTGAGTGTAAGCGCCTGGGGTGGACCTCATGTTTTATGAAGCAGGGAGGTGGACGGTATGATGATGAGACTCTTCTCGACAGAGTCAAGGACCTGTAACACAACCAACTTGTTCCTCCAGTGCGAAATTCCTGTAAAGAGGAAATAATATTATTTCCTCTTATGACATCCCTTCAGTTCCATTCGGAGAGAGTCCAGCAAATTTTAATGGCGAAACAGCAGGAGAAGAACGAGCCATTCTGTCCCTCCCATGATATAATAAAGTCGTACATATTCATTTGTCTATGCACATGGATGTACCGATACATTCCACTGTCGCCTGCTCCTCCCACTTGCCCAACTCAACCCCCAGCCACGCGAGATTTCCCAACCACCAGACGGCTGGATAAGGTATAAAGTTGAATATCCCGCCATGAGCTGTTCCGTATGAGATTTTTCAGGACACAGAGGATAGACAGGGATAAAATTGAGTGAGATAAAATTATAATGTCTCAAGGCCTGCCATAGCCATGTTTGTGCGGGAAGGTGGATAGAGACGTTGAGTCCCCGAATATGATGGAAGACCAATAAAATGGAGGAGTTGAGGAAGAGGATGTAAAAGCCCAGACGGGATCGATCTTGTTTTTCCAACTTGTTCATGCTCAAGTAATCCGTCCGCAGTAGGACTTAGAGTTAGCAGGGGGAGCGGACAGGCGGCTGCTATGCTACCGTCATCATCATCGTCATCATCATCATCACCATCTACATACGGCCGTACGACCAGCAGGGAAGTCAGTCAGCCGTATTTGTGTATCCTTTTAACTGGCATTTTTCCCCTCCTCCATGCAAATGAGTTCCTTACTCCCGGTCCCAGCTTTTCCTCAGCTCGGCAGCAATTATTTTCGTATTTTATCAACATTCCACACTAAGCTCCCGATCCTCCCGAGTCTTATATCTATCACCTATCCTGCCATGTACACCCCCATAAAATCTTTCCGCTGCCCACTTTCTCTCTCTCTCTCTCTCTCTCTCTCTCTCTCTCTGTCTCTTTTTTACGCCAGCCTTACGACAAATTTTCCCCTCGTCCGCGTGGAAATTCTGTTAATGATCCGTAAACACTTGTGCGGCAGTGATTTGAGTTCTTCGAACGGCATACTATATGGCTCGTGTAGAGGGAAAGACACATTTCCCCAGTCTTCATCCCATGTTACAGGGCTACACACCTACAAAAAAAACTAATGCAGAGGATGTCGCCACGCTGATGGAGGACTTTTTAGAGAGTTAACCCAGGCCTGAGAATCCTTTGTTTCCTCAACCAAATCCCCAGAGCTCCTATGCATATCTGCGCCAGGGTGTAAATATACAGTGTGGAGGTCCTAATTTGTTATCGTATTTTCCATCTCCGCTTCTCCCGTCCCTGAGGGAAATCCTAGCTCCGCGTCCTGCGCAGAACAATTACATATAGTTTATGCTCATGCCTCCCCAGTAATTGTTTCCAAAGTAGATCCACCAACCACGGAGAATATAGCCCGAAGCATCGTAATTTGAGCTAGTCCTATGGGCGGCTGCCGTGGATGAACGAGCCAAATGCAGATAATTAGTTAAGTCCTTGGGAAAGTGTTGTGGTTGATATGAGCCGTGATGGGATGGACTAGTGGGCAAAGCGGTAGGATGCAGATTCATTCCTCGGGCCATTATGACGCCCATGTGCTCATATCCATGCGGAAATGTGCATTTACATGCGCAACTGAATTTGTGTTTATGATGTTTAGGCGTCAGTGTATGTGTGAGCTCATGTGAAATTGTGTGCATA
>WJFA01001229.1:0-23138 GCA_009870155.1 Pseudobourletiella spinata | reverse complement strand
TGTGCTCCTTCTTACTCCCCCAGCAATGATATCATCTCCGTCAGATTTTAATGAGTAGGGCTGACTGACGAGTGCACAGGCTCGCTCACAATGTCGTTCGGCGCACAAATATGCATGTGTATACAATATAGATACATACTACCATCCACTCAACGCATACACGAGTCACTACCGTATAGATAGCTTGCAAAGCTATCGGGATTCTCCGCGTGTGCATGCCATAACAATCTACCCACTTCTCTGAACGTTTGTGTCTATGGGTGTGTGTATTTATACGTGTATGACACTGAGAGAGGAGCTGTTCAGACAGACTCTTTGATCCTTTCAATTACAAGACCAGGCGTCGTGTGGGAAAACAAGACGGGGAACTAACTCGTGATTTATAATATCTGCAACAAGAGTAATTGTCCGTGCTACTTGTGTGTATGTGTGAAGGAGGCTCCGTGGTGGAATTCAATGCTGGCCCTTGTTGTAATCGAGTTGAATGCTCCGCTCCGTATAGTTTCCTACATGCTCTTTTTCCCCCAACTTTTGGCCCCATCCTCCGCACTCATCCCGCAGCGTACAGTGTACTCACATATAGTTACGCTCAGTAAGCGGGCTCACAAGCATATGACAGATCCGTTCCAATCTCACAAACTGTCGCTCATAAACAAGGTAAATGATCTTCCCCCGCATTTCCCCACACGGGTCAGAGGTAAGGGAAGAGGAGGATGAACTATAAAGTATGAATTCGGTTTGGCAACAGGTCATCATTACCTCACAGAGTTCACGTTCTTTTGCCACGAAGTGGGAGCTCGTGGGCTCATGAATCCCAAGTGCATATACATATACATGTAAATATTAATGCGGTATATTTAAAATATTTACTAAATTTTAATTACTCCGCCACAGAGACGGATGTTCCGGCGCAAATTTCAAATGTTTGTTCATGTACTCACGAGAGTGAAAATGACTGTGTACATGAGCCCTCATGCCCAACCCTTCTGATTGCCCAAGACGAGGAGAGAAAAGAGCCTTAATTACTGGGTAAACATGGATTATTATATGGTGGAAGGGCACGTCTTGAGTGGATATATGACTGGAAAAGACTAATGTGTGTGTGTGTGTTTGTTTGCGTGTGTGGGTAGGGGAGATGGGAACAAGTAAACAAGATTTAGCGCCGTCAAGTGAAACGTTTGAAGATTTTCCCCCTGCCACATAATAATGAATGGCCCCATGCTATATAAAGGGACGACGTCGTGTTCCCAGCTTTGACACCTGACTCGTAGCATTTTCTGCGACTCCTCTTGTTCGGAAGAGTATTATACTTTTTGGAATTTGCATTCATTTCCCATTCTTAAAAGGCAGTAGCTTGAGCATGCTGGGATGCTGTCGTTTATCCTCACTGGCTGTCACACCGTTTCCACGTCCACTACCGGCAGCACTGTGTGGAGCCATAATTTCGTGCAAAGGTGCAACCATCTTCCTTGTCGTCCGCAACATGATTTACTTCCGAGTAATAATCCATCAACGGGTGAGGTATGCTGCCCATAATATTCCCCTGGTATTCCCCCAACATGTACACCTTTGAACGCATCAACCCAAGCAGTCCTATACGTGCTCCTCCAGACGACTCCATCAAGTTCCTCCCAGGGATTTCCCCGTGTAAAATCCCTGAGTTCGAAGGTGGAGTATGCGAGGAACATTTGATTGTGTTTCGAAACACTGTGGAATTGTCTGTTCCTGAGCGCCGGGCCTGTGCTCAGCAGTGGCCCGATGAGCCACAGGCGGATGTAACAGTTCCATTCATTGGAAATTTCGGAGGAGGAATGCAGGCAGAGAGGGGTCCACCTCCCACCTCACATCTTCCTCAGATCCACACTCTTTTGTGAGTGAATCAAGGGGTCTCACGGACGGAGGAAGAATGAATGAACTTTATGACCTCTTAACACCTACGCGCTTCACTACAGGCTGACGCGTCACAACTCTTCCACATTCTCCCATCTTTCCTCCCTTCCTCCTGATCCCCGTCATACGCGCATCAGTTGATCCGGTGGTGAGAAATATAGTAGTAATAACAATAATGGTGGAGTACCGTCCGGATCTCGAATACACTCTCACAGTATACTGCTCTCCCTACGGAGCCTCAAAGTAAGGTGAACAGACTCCATTGATGAGACCACTGGATCCGACGCTGAGGAATTTCCCAGCCGTGATTAGCATGTCAAACATAGGATGTGGGCCAGTGTCTGCCACAAGTGAGTCTCTGTTCCCGCCGCCGCCACCGCCGCCAGCACTGGCGGTCATAATAGATCTCAAGCCCAGAGGCATCTTTGCAGTCCTCCGAGCTCATCTCCCTCCCGTATAGTACTCTTTGTTTACATCGTTAACCCATTTCCCCCTCAGCGGGCAGATGATACGCCAAGGAAGAAGTCAAATAATAATTATTATTCCTTGTATTACTTGGCTCGACAGTTATAGCGGCTGGAGCGGGAGGAAATAGTATAGTTTCTGCCAAAATGACTCGCGGTGGTGGACGAATGCATAAACCGTATGCTCGGTGCCGCGTAGGTACGTACGTACACAAGTGTTAAGGAGGAAAGTTTTCAATAGATCAATGGGGTTCCGGATCCCGAATGCATGCACAGTGCGGTGGCAGCGGTGAGTTGTAGTGTGTAATGTTTGTTTCCTTATTATTAGATCTCAACTGCGCCCACACCGCCGCCCCACTTTGTATCCCCTCCAATAAGAGAACGGTTTTTTCTTCTCAACCGAATGTCAATTTTTAACCCTTGGCGCTTATTTGCTTTCCGGCCCTCACCCGTGACTTTTATCCAGTCACAGTCATCTGATTCTGACACCGTTTGAAAAAGTGTGAGAGTATTACGAGGCAAGGGACTGGGAAGTCAGAGAGACGTCGTAGTCGTCGTCGTCGTCGTCTCGGAGTTCATAATTTGAATAAACAAGGAGTCCTAACGGGTGGTGGTTTATGGCGAATAGTGTGTCAACGCTGAGGATAATCCGCCCTATAATCAGTCTTGAAGGAGAAACGGGAGCTGGGACTGGCACTATATGGCTACAGATGGTATCCATACGGGAAGAATTCCTATTATCCAAATAGCTATTGATTTCAGGAGATGGATGGTGAGCAACTGGAGGCCGTCATAAAATCCACAAAAAGCGAGAGAGAGAGAGAGCGGTTGGAGTAATAAGGCAGCGTCGACGCTGCGGATCTTGCAATCAGTTAAAACGTGGTTTGGCCAACAGAGACACTCCATATGATGGATACTTGATCCAGAATGGACCGAATCGTGCACGTTCTGCCTGTGCAGGAGAGATTCCCTATACTTTTTCCCAACATCCATACGTGGTTATCCCTCCTGCTCCTGCCTCCTCCTTCCTTGTGCCCCAGTAAAAAATCAAGTTCAATGGACGCTGTGCGGTGTAGCGTGGAGGCGCTTATCCGATACAGGATATTTGACGATAACCTGGAAACGGCAGACCGATATCGGAAAGGCTGCACTGTATCTTCGCTCGTATTATCCAGTGATTACATATATGTGCATATGGGAGAGGGAGGAAGCTGGAAAAGAGGAGAATGTGGAAGGTGGATGGGGATTTGTATACTACGGGTAGTGAATTGGTGAAGGCAGTGAATCCTCAACAACACGCTAATTAGAAGATTGAGGCATGGGAGTCGTGCTAATCTTGGCTCACGGACTGAGCCAACAACAGGAGTCGTATCCATTATTTCCCATTCTCCCGAACCAAGTATAAAATGGCTATTGAGTTTATTAGAGGGCTCGGAATTGGAAACAATGGGCAAATGCTCAGGCTGTGTAAAGAAGGCTGGATCGCAAGTGGTGGAAATAGTAGTCGAGTGAGAGGATCAGGTCTACATATATATCGTTCGGTAGTTTTCATCCGTACCCTTGAGTAGGCATTATTATTATTATTATTATTATTATTTTTATTACTGGTAGTATTATTATGATGATAATCATCTATTACGGAAAGGCTCCTCCTACGAAATCGGAAAGGCTGCTAATAGGATTTCGTAATAAAATGTGTGGAGTGCAAAGTGATGAGTGAGGGTGTGTGTGTGTGTGTGTGTGTGTGCTCATTGCGTGAGCCAGGCATTCCGACGCTAATAAGCATCCGGATCATCTTGTTGTTGAGCAAGAGCTGAATAAATTCTAGCAGTGTGACTGGTGGTAAACCGACGACAAGGGTCTTTCTAGTCGGTAATACATCAGCTCGTTAGTAAAATATTCGCAACTCGTACGCATACGGAGGATGGACCTGAGTGTGTGAGTGTGTGTATATGTACATATACACAGATGTACATAATAACCTTGACGCTAATGCTCCACGACTTTTATTGAGCTCAGGACGGCTCTGCGTACGAGCCGCACTGTCTAGCTTGTCCTCACATATGGGAACAATACGAATTGGAATTGAGGTCAGGAGAAAAGAGGAAACAGAATTAATCAAGTTTATCTTTTAGCATAATTTAGTTGACGCGCCGTTCTTTTCGTTAAATTAATCTGTTTTCTCCACTCCCACACGTCTGTCCCGTTTCATCATCTCCGGCTTCTCATCTCCACATATATACATGTCCTCCTCTGGTTTTGGCATATGAGTACGCCTGTCAGCCTATCTAAGGCAGGATAAAGCTCTCTCTCTTCTCCCCCCCCCCTTTCTCGCTCTCTGCCACTCTTCAACCATTTTATTCCATGGGATTTCAGCGGGGGGCGTCTGAATTACGTGGAAATTAAGGCGGGTGGGTGGATTGGTGGAAATGGGGTGAGGTAGTCCCACGTTCCGAGTCCGTGAGACGGCTAGTAGTGCTGCGGACGTGGTGCCCCTCGGGGCTCCATTCCCACTTGCAGAATGTAACAACTGATTAAAACATACGTACTACCACTTCCGCTCATTAGTTCTTTCGGCACTGGGCTAACTCTGAATGATGGATCGGGTGGCGGGTGGAATTAGATAAAGTTTATTAGCAAAGTGAAAATAGGGTCCCCCTGTTTCCCCGAGTGTATGAATGTGTGTGTGTGTGTGTGTGTGTAAATGAATGCGCGCGTGTGTGTGTAAATGAATGCGTGTGTGTATGTGTGTATGAGTGTGTGTGTGTGTATGTGTGTATGAGTGTGTGTGTGTGTATGTGTGTATGAGTGTGTGTGTGTATGTGTGTATGAGTGTGTGTGTGTATGTGTGTATGAGTGTGTGTTGTGTGTATGTGTGTGTTTAAATGCATGCGTGTGTATATATGTGTGTATGCGCACCAAGTTTGAGGACCCAATTTCCACCTGGCTTTGCTGTAGTAATTTGCGGAGGAAAGGATCCCACCCCACCCCGCTCTCGCACCGAAATTGGCCCGAGAATGGAAAGGTCGCGTGGAGAGGGAGTCGTAACTCTTGCACGTAACCGAGATTTATGCAGGCCATTGAAAATTGAAATGATATACGACTTTTTCTTACGTGGCTACGCAGAGTGTCGAGCCCATTCCAACAGGCATGTCAAATCTCAGAACACATGCACAACAACATTGGTAAATTTCAAAAGCACGGAATTCCAAGTTTCACAACATGGCCGAATTCCCTGCTAATCCCCGGATCGGTTCGTAAAAAATTACAGTAGTGGAATTTGGAATGTTCCCTTTCATGTCCCTAATCATGAATTACATCTGTTCCTGCACCGCGGTCATGAATCTTGGCCAATTGACTAGCAGTAAGGGAAGTGTAGGAATATTTTCTCACCTTGTTTCCCAAAGCCTCTTGCGGGCATTTGGCTTATTTGAGTCGGCCTGCCGACTGGGGCATTTGTCGGCTTTCTCCGACTGACGCGTTACTACTGCAAAGAGGTCGTACAACGATTATTCATGAGATTTTCCACTGGTTTTAAATCCCCGCATCCAGTCATCATTTCCACTTTATCACTTCCCCGCGATTAAATTGGAATGCCATTGGGTCATTTCATTCCGCTGTCGGTTCCCTTTGTCCCGCAGTAGTGAGAGTAAAAAAAAAGTGTGAGTGCATACAGCGAATACGGAGGAAGTGGCCAAGGGGGAAAGTTAGCACTTGGCCAACTGACGGGCGACCTTGTGCGTGATTAACAGTCAAAGTTATTTACATTGAAATGTGCACATTGGAGTGGACAGGGGACCTTGTGAAATCTAAATAGCCGATCCGGATGGTAGCCTTCCTCCGAATTACTCGTTTTGTTGTTGCTGACGACAGTAGTATTACCATGGTATGATAAATTCTTATTACTAGCGTACGTGCATGTAGCATGGACCGTGAGGCATGGACATGCTCATAACTCTGACTTACGGCTGAGTGTAGCGTGTCAAATCACGATAATTCTAGTACATGTATCCCTTCTGTACACGGCATTAGTGTCACAGGAGTGATGACTAGCCCACGCACTGTGACGCACTCACAGCGAGGCAGAGCTCCTCCGGAACCATGGATCCTTCCTTGCTGACAGGGCAGGAGCACCAAGAGTAATACTATTTAACCCGGCATTACTCTTTCATCCCCATCGATTTATTATTTGGATAGACCTTTTACAAAGGTTATCACTCGAGATAGTAGCAGACTAAATTGCTCATATTGACTTCCCCACTAGCCCGATTCCGTGTCGACCGAATCCCCTCCCTCAAATCCGCACACGGACGAAGCCCCTTCCAGCTCACTCGGCTCTCACAGTACAGCCATTATTGCTGGCAATGATATTTCGTATACTATCCGACCTCACCTCTGACGGTTCCACGGTCGTGCACGAATCCACTCGTCCAAGCAGCACACACAGGACGATACATTGCACACGTTACTCTGATTGATAAAAATTGGCTTCGACGTCCGAAGCCCCAGGAGTTTTCCTTTGACTAGTTCACCAACAACAAGAGAAATAATAGTAAAAATAGTCTGCTTTTAATTGACTGTACGGACTACTATTAATGAAATCCGAGAAGGGGGCAGTGACGCCCCCCTTGAAATTCTCAGGCTCAGCGCACGGCATGGTCCCATCTCGCATCACTAAATCCGTGTGGAGCGCCGTAAAATCCCAGCTTGGATTCCTTAAGTGGAGATAGCCCGTAAAATTGGCACACATTTGTACTTTACGACTCCCACATGGCAGCCCATAATATACGTATACGCGTTCCTAGTACACTACTCCAGCCACGCTCGTGACCTTCGGTGTGGAAGCAGGCCTAAATAACCTGCCTCTACTGTGCATAATGGTATTGCTAGATCTACTCCATCCACGACAACGACGACCACTACTACTAATAATAATTATAATAAATGTAATTCCAATGAATTTATTTACTACTACACACTTTGGTAATTGTGGCGAGAGGACTGTGGTCACACTGGTAACAACGCATATGCCCACACCGCCATCGGCCAGAGGGGTTCGTCCGTCTGCCTGGTGGGAACGTGTTCCCCACCACCCAAATTTATAACTCGGACTGTTGTAAATTCTCAAATGGAAACAATAGTGGGATCTGTAAAATATTTTACGACGACCCGACCAACATGAGTGGCTACGTCCATGACTGATACTTAATTGCTACACGGACGTAAAGATCATGTGTCTCGCCCCTTTCTGTGCTGGAAGTTGTTATGGAGGGAGGAAGGACTGGGCATATGTACAAGGCCCGTGTACTATTCCCGTCCATGAGAGTGAGAGAATTCATCCAGGCAGGCCTGCGCCGATGGTTTCAGACGGACACAAGTGGAGGAGCGCTCCACAGAGAGTGAGTGAGCCGTGAATGCATGAGGGAGGGGGCCATAATGTAAATTTTCATGTTCCCATCTCACTTTTTCAGCTCCTATTTTCATCTCAACGAGAGTCATATGACAGTCACCACCGCGTCCGGTTCCCTCCCTTGGACATTCTGCATATCATTAGTCCTCTATAAGTGCACATGACAGGGCGAGGGGAATGAGTGACATTTTAATACTCTCCTTGTAATGCCCCGTTGTCGGCTCAGGGAACGAAAGGATTAAATAAATCAGGAAAATCCGGAGAACTTTGCAGCATGGAAATACCCGTCGGACATACATTTACGCATAAGCTCTGGATTGGCCATAATATTCGGGGCCTCCTGTACTCGTCTAATAGAACCAAAAGGGCTAGGCAGAATAAATCGGATTTACTGGCGAATGAGCGTGTGTGCGTAGTGGTAGTGAGTGTTGTTGTGAGCTCGGGGAAATCGACTTTTTCAATTGTATTAGGCGGGAACTGAACAACTGGACATAATGCAATCCGGAATGATTCCATGGCTCACTTTATTGACACTTTCGACGAGATGTTGCTGTAATCCCATTCTCACACCACACACTTGACGCAAGACCGTTTATGTGCCTCTTGCCTTTTCTTTTTGAAATCCTTGAATTGCCGCCGCCACTGCCGCTCCTGTCAATTTCGAGAAGATTGCAGTACAACTCTTACGCTGTGACTTCCAAGCACTTATCGCTCCGGGGATCTCATTGGGAAATGGAAAAGAAAGAAGAGCGAGACGTTGGTCATTTCAGGGCTGGGGTTGGACAACTCCGACGGGGTTTAATAAGAGTTTTACATGTGGGTGAGGGATGATGATTGAGATGGTCTTCTATGATGAATCATAGGCACTGGTCCATGAGGAAAATGAGTGAGGAGAGATGAGATCTTGGAAGGGATGGATGAGCGGGAGGAGGGAATTTGTGTGTGCGTAAGCGTGCTTGTGTGTTTGAGCGTGTTTGAGGATCAAATGCAAATCTCATGTTCCTCACCCACGCGCGCTCCCTCAAACTCTCACAATGTGTGCAGTACATTGTGAGAAAAATATACAGAGGATCATGTACCATGGCCAAAACGGATCCAGTCTCAGGGGTTGGCCCATGATTGCAAAACCTGATTCCACATAATAACCCCATGTACCCGCACACATGGTCTCCTATCGTGCACACATCAAACCACTTCTGATCCATCCTGACTGATTGATGAGGATTGGCACTGAATGTGAGCTGACTGTGAGAGAGCCTGGGGGGGGGGTTATTGAGAGGAAAACTTGGTCTTGACAAACCATTTACTCCACCGTGAGATAAGCCATATTTTACAAATCAGGGGTCAATCAACCACCATCATCACCAATTCCGACTGAAGACGACGATAACGAAGATGACGATAGCCGCTCCAGGATTTGAATACATGGATTTATAAGTCCATCCATCCCGCCCTGCCTACTGCTTACATGCATCGTGTGTGTCCTTTCCCATCCCTGCAATCGATCACTGTTTACTCAACACGGAAGGAGCTAATTCAGTTCCGTTCCAGGGAACCTCCGTGCGTCGTCTTCTGCCCCCGCAATTTCACTCACCGTCTGTCCACTACTGGTACGACCACTGGGATTAGGGTGGGACGACTGGAAATCCTATGGAAACCCTATGGAAGGCCTCCCCGCCTAACTAACCACCCCTCCTGTCAAACTCGGGACAACTGAGGGACGGATCGTAATTCGTAATTCCATCCTCCCCACCGCCCTCCTCCCTCCGAGCGGGTGGAGGTGAAAAATACGTGCGAGGGTCGTGGGCCGCGTGGAACTTGACATGACAGCACACGTGTCAGAGATGAGCCATCATCATTAGTGAGTTTGAGTATCAAGTTGAGCCGGGGCTCCTGCCCTTCAGCCTCTTGCCCCAAGTCAAGTCAAAGGAGCGATGAACGGAGGGTGGATTTTGAGAGTCCATAGCCCGGTCTCACGCTGTGCTTACCCGTGTTGGATTATTGATGGCGTTGCTACCTGCTTTAGTACTACTGAATTTATTAGAAGCATAAGAATATCATTTGAGCTGCAGCCGCTGCCGGTGCAACTACCCTATTCAGTTCTCCCCCAATTACTTGAACACACAGATCTTGGTAGAGATGACCTCGATGATGGGAAGGGTACGGAGGATGGAGTGAGCAGGTCGTCATCAGCTCCACCTCTCATTACATATGATTGAGAGGTACAACTGGTTTGGAGTTGGGTCCAGAGGCTCCTCATGTAACTGCGACAAGGTGTCCACGGTGGAGAAGCGTCAAACTTGTGGATGTTGGTCCCGAGGGACTCATCCGCCTCAGAGGAACATGTTCAAATGCTCAGGATGAGGAAGATGTGATAGGGAAATTATATGTGTGTTTATCAGTAATAGTATTTACCAATCCCCCACCGTCCCTTCTCACATCTTTGTGAGGTGTCTGAAGCCTGGGCTCAAAGGCCTCTTCACACCAAGTCTGACAAAAGGGGACTCCTAGTCCATGTTGTAAAGTGGTAACTCTATTCATGAGCCCATTGACAGCAGGCCTGGCCTGAGGCCTGAGAGGCCTGTGTGAACGCGAGAGACTGTGAGCCATTGAAAGGTTCTCTTTTATTTTCATCCCTCAACCAGCAATCCATTATCCTTGGAATCTCTATACATTTCCCTTGCATCCACACTCACATCATCATCACCATCATCTTCATCATCGAGTTTTACTAATGTGTGTATAAAGAAGTCGGGAGGAAACGACGAGGAGAGGAGATTTCAGAGGCAATTCCGGACAAAAATATGATTATGGTTTTGTGGAGGGAGGCGCGCTGGGTTGGCTAACATCATTGTACAACATTTGTAGTTTCCTCATGAGGAACGACCATGGGGTGAGGGTGAGGATGAACTCTTTTATTTTCTCCAGCGAATTCCAGAGAGTACAGAGGGACTCTCGAGCACTCTCCATGTAGAAACAACTGGGCTCGTAATGTTGAAATTTAAATTTCACCTGTTCATCCTGGCTTGGATGGGAGTCTTACGGCAATGTACTCCTGACATTCTCATCACCTGGAACTTAACGACGTGATCACGGAGGTAGAGACTCACATGTGCCTGTGCCTTGGAGGCTCCATGGATTCTGTTGGCCAGTGGGATTCCTCCGTGGGCCGATGTTCTGTGCCTATGTGTGTGTCACCGTGCGTATGTGCTTGCCTCGTATGCGTGTGTCTGTGTGTGTGTGTGTGTGTGTATGTGCGAGTGCGTGCTGACATTGACATGTGCAATGAGTCTCCGATTGTTCTCTATACGGAGTACTACGAGGGGTATGCCCCAAGTGTCCATGTTTTCTTATATATTGAAATGCGTTTATGACCACAGGGAATGGCTAATGCTCATTTCCCCGCGGTGGCTCCCCGTTCATTACCTGTCTCCAAGTCCTGTCCCGAAAGGGCCCACCACCTGCATTCTAATAATTTTCCTTTCTCACTGAACAATAGGATTTTAACAAGACGGTAATTGGACTATTATACTCCTAGCTGTAAAGTAGTAATGACGCGTACGAGGTAGCGGATTGGTTGGCTCGATGAGGAGGGGAGTAGTAGCACAGAGGGGAAGTTCCAGTGAGGTAGGAAGGATGTTAGAATGCTATGGAAGTGAACACTTGTGTCGCCCGAGTGAATCCCATTAGAGGCTAGTCCGGAAGAACAGGAGCAGCCAAGTTTTTTTTTTCTTTCTTTACAAGCCCCGAAATAATGAGCGTGAGTTTGAAGTATCATCATCATCCTCCACGTCATCATCGACATCATCAAAGCTTTGACAATCCTCTCCTCTGCCCCATTGATCTGTCCAGTGTTACGGGTTGAAGTGATGGTGTGGAAATTGCACTTATGCAGCAGGTTTGAGCGAGGATAAAATAACATTTATATCCCAGCAAACGGCGTGACGGGAGGAGCAGTGAGCGAGGCCGAATGTACAAGGCTGGAAATATCTGGTGGTGGTGTGGTGGTGGGTGAGTGAGTGTTGTTCCATGGGCACATGAGACGCCTTGTCGTACATCAATTTTACATTGGGTGTGCCTGTCAAAATAGCCAGAACGTCAACTTGGCTCGTTTGCTCACTACTAGAGGCTCTTTTTTTTTCAGTCAAATCAAATCAGAGCTTTTGCTCCATGTGATTAGAATCAACACTATGAAAAGACGACGACGACGACGACGACCAGAGAGTTCAGAGTTCATGCACACCACGGAGGGGAATAAGGGAAAAGAAGCGTGTACTACTGGCTTCCTTGTTCCCTCACGGAGGATGTGTGTGCCGGTACATAAATTACGGTCGAACCACTCCATGTCTAATAAGCGGAGTTGAGAGTATCTCCGCTCATACACACGTACGCTGGGCCCCCACTTCCTCCCCATTGCTCATTATAAATTGCTCCGTCATCATCATTGTGAAACTATTTACTAGGAGCATGTAACAACAGGGATTCAATTCGAGATTTTTGGCCAGTATCCCACTATAACTGTATAGGTTTTCACTTTCACTATGAGGCCTTCCCTACCACACTCAACACAGTGCAGTAGTGGGATGCTGGGTTAGTTGAGAATGGCGCCCATAGCCCACTACTGACATACTGAGCGAGTGTGCCATTTGGCTCGCACAAGACTTACTCCGTGCATTAAAATGTACAAGGGAACCCCGGGGGGTTTACATTTATACATTTCTCTGGTGGGAACTCTCCGATGTTTGGAGAAACTTGGAGCTGGAGAACAGAGTTTTTCATCACAGTTTCAAAATTCTCGGTTGCCGGTAGCGGTAGCCTTTGGTAGATCAAGATGTACAAAACCACTGGAGCTAAACTTCCTCAAAACTTTCATCCCATCTCGTACTGGGATCTTCGTGAAAATTGAGTGAGTGAGTCAGCGTATGGATATCCCAGGTGCATCGAGTTGCCACCAAGCATTGGCTCCATTCCGATGGATTAGGTTTGCTGCTCATAGCCCACACATGCAAATGTCCAGGAGGCAAGAGAGTAACAATAACTACTAATGTTGCGCCTGTGATTTTTCCAACGCGTAACGCTATACTCGAGCGACGGCAAGGTGTTCTGAATAAATGAGTATCGGATTGCCTCAGTTTTCCTCCTCTATAATACCCACCTAATTTACATGAGCGGCGGTGAATGAGTTTTTAGTTGTTTTGAGTCTTGTAATGTGCCACCCGATTTGTCAGGGAGTGTAGCACATGTGCGGGTGCATGCATGTATCTTGTATCCGCATAGTTAGTGCACCCGTTCACGGAGGCCGTGGAGCCGTTTAGTATTCTAATTGTGCGGCTGGTGGGAGTGATGGATGCGAGGTCTGAGACCCCATGTTTTGGTGCAGTCAACACGCGGCTTGAGCGGAACGAACAAATGACAGATCCGTCAATGTGACTTGTTTGACATGACTTGTCGGGAAATTTACTCACGAACGCATCGTAGAGGCGGTGGCAAAGTGCAGCAGCGTTTGTGCATGTGTGTGCATCCCTCCCTCCTGCATGCATATTTTTTGTCCCGCACATCCCCGTTCCAGAACTCCCTGGGGCTGTGAGTGACTGAGTGAGTGAGTGAGTACGCGGCAAAGGACTTGGGAGCAACCAGGCGCTTTGTCTGGCTTATAAACTTGGACATTGAATCATCATCTTCCTCTCTCTCTCTGTCTCTCTCTCTCTCTCTCTATCTTGAGTGAAACTATTCACACTCAAAAGTTTTTCGATGGGCTCGCAACGGCACACGCATGTACAAGACAGATACAGACGCATGAAGCGTGCAACAACAGACAGGGGATGGTCCAGACAGGCCGGGACGGAGTGAGTGAGAAAAATATACAAACACACAGAAGCCCCTGGAAAAAATGTCTGGCTCCGTCTTGAAAGAATGGAAAATAAAATGAGAGCCTCGCATATAATGATAATATGTACAGGGAGCGGAGGGAGAGAAGTTTCCCTGTAGACATTGAACACATTACTGCGGGAGTGCGCGCGGTTACAATGAGCGCGAGGGGATGAACGGGAGATATCCAGTCATGCATCGGTTCATTCCTTGTTGTTCCTCGTGCTCGTCTGGCTGGTGCATTGCTGCACGGGGACGTTCCGACATGGCTTTCTCCTCAGGATCCCACAAGGTCCCACTACTAGAATGACTACTACTGCTATAAACTGAAGGGAATTTGGAGGTCGTAGAGCCCCTCTCCTCCCCTGTATTATTCCCTCCAATAATGCAATTCTTGGTAGTTGTACTTATTGTCTCACCCTCTCTCTCTCTCTCTCTCACAGTCAGACAGAGAGCAAGTTGATCTTGCAGAACTTCTCTCCCCAGCAGTGACTGCTCTACCGTGGAGTAATTTGGCTCCCTGCATATACTCACTCCAAGTGGCGTCCCCTTCAGCGAAAGTTCTCGTCCGGCCTTCCCCCCCCCACCGTCGGTACACCCACCGCAAGAGAATAGCTTCCGGAACTTGAGCGGCACCCTCAGCCATCCTTGTTCCCTGCTGTATTTAATGCAATACTGTAAGCCAAGTGAGAAGAAATTGTATGCATACAATAGGATTCCCTGTAAATTAATGGCTTAATTTTTAATTTATCGTTCCACTGCTACTGCTGCGAAGGGCTGCGGTCGGAGTGGGGAGTGTGTTATGCGATGCTGTGTGGTGGTACAGTAGCTTACGCCCGTGTCCCACCTCTCGGAAGCAGCGGATGCTGTCTACTGCACAGCTATACGGAGAAACAACGGGGGCCGTCCATGGGACCATGATCATTTTATATTATTAAAGCTCATGATAAATTCCTCATGCCCCGCTCGTGAGCAGGAGTAGAATGTGTGGATGGGGCCGGCTGATGAGAAAGTAATAGGCTAAAAAGATTTGAGTTGCGACGACAGAGGGAGGGAGGGGGTGAGGGGTATTTATTATATCCTCCACTCCTATTGTCATCCCGTCTGGCTTGCTATGTGTAGCATTTGAGCCTGTGAAAATCATCCACTTCCCCGTCCTACTCCTCGACTTCATGCAACAACAATGATATTGTCAACTTGGACTGATGTGATGAGAAAGAAAGTACAATGTCCCTCAAGGGACCTTTTGATATTAAAAAGGTTCCCTACTCAACCAGTACTCCCTATCGTATACGCGGAGAATGCCATGCTCGCACAACAGTCTTACGAGACGCCCTCATCAGAGTACCACACTCTTCCGCTGCTACACTCCAACTTTAAGTAGGATACTGACCATGAACTCTCTCTCTCTCTCTCTGGTCATGGGATCCAGGGGTTCTGGTTGTACTTGCATTATTAAAATTGAATCCCATGTAAGAAGAATGGTAGGGATTGAAGGAGGAAAGTAAGCAGTGAGTGGGAGAAGGTAAATCAAAGGGTTTTTCAGAGTGAGCTGGATACTACACTATGTGCCGTCGTCGTGGTGCGGAACTAAACCGCTCCAATCCTAGCTTCCCCTCTGGAATATTCTCCGGTGAGCAGTTACTGACTGGGATATTTATGCCGAATGAGTCCTTCATGTGACTGTGATAGGAGAGTGGGGGTTGGGGAGTCATAGTAGTCGTGTAGGAGCTGGAGTATTTGGTGCAGCAATTGGGTCGGAGAATGGAGGGGCCCTGGTGTGAGCCCGTGGGGCGAAGTAGCGTAAATTTTTTGGGGGACGGGAAAAGAGTGGAAATAAAAGGAAAGGGAATTTGCGTGAGGGAAAAGTCGCTCTGTTTTTCTTCCAGATTTATATACTCGATCAGAAGAAAAGGGTTTCCCTCCCTCTCCGTACGTGTCTCCCGCAGATTCCTTGGACAGGTTCCAAAGTTCCACAAGAGTGGAGATAAGTGCAAGGGTACAAACATGATCATCTTCATCAGTAAGTGGATTCCAGTCGTGGCGTGTGGAACAGCTCTGGTAGGAGTATGAGCTTAATACGCTCATCGATCGAACTAAATTTGGTGTGATTGTATGTGTATGCCTGCGTGTGTGTTTTTGTAGGTGTGTGTCTGCGTGTGTGTGTGTGTGTGTGTGTGTGTGGGCAGCATATAGGAGCTGACTGACGGGTCCGCCGTCTACCCCTGTTTATGATCCTCAATGACCATAACTTTGGAGAGCACTCGTGAGGTTGACAGGAATTAACTACTGCTGCAGTGATGTTGCGTTTGTGTGAGTGTACATGTCTAAGAATTTACCTAATGTGTAATTCCCTTGTGCGGCGATAGATGCACAGATGACACGACAAACCACAAACGGCATGTTTGATCACCTCCTCCAACTGATTTGTCCGATAAGACTAATTTCATTCATATATTTCCACTGGTCGAACATTGCTGAGTTGAGAACTAATTTTAATGACATTTAAGACGCTCTTGAAGTTTCTTGCCTGTAGGAAAAAAATTAAAAATCATTCGCCGCCGCTCTCTCTCTCTCTCTCTCTCTCTCTGTCTCTCTATCTATCTCACTCGATCCTGGCAGCCTCATGGCATTCATTCCTGGCGTGCTTCTGGAACATGTAAGTTCTAGGGAGCGATCTAGGAGAGTTGTATAACGGAGAGAGATAGGGCTACAGGGAGAAGGGGTGAGGACCAATTTTCGTACGATAAGATCAAGAAACAGAACCGAGAAGTTTTAATGGAGGAAAACTATACTAATGTTGGGAAGCGGATTGTAAAAAAGGAAGTAAAAGCATTATATTGCTAGACGGGGTGGATGCGTACAATAGGATCATGTGGTCCTGTACGTGCTGCCTTGCGTGCGTGCGTGCGTGCATGCCGCGGGAGCGGCGGCGAAACTATTTTCCGAGCATGCCGCTCCGGTCCGTCCTCCTCGTGCCAAGTTGAGCACAATGGTTTTGTGTGGCACACACAAGTATTTGCAGAAAGTGCGGATAAATGACTGCAGCATAGAGCATGCCCTCACATTTCCCCATTAGTTGTCCCCCTCCCCAAAAAGTTGACTACACGCTGTGGAAAGTTGGAATAGGCCTTGCACGTCAGGTAGGGGAGAAGTCTGCTCTTGTTTGCCCACCATAATTGTTCCAGGCATCACCTTCGTTTGCACTCAACTTCGTTTAGTCAAACTTTTTCCAAGTGTGAATAAATTGTGAGCATATGCATGCGTCTGTGTGTGTGTGTGTGTGTGTGTGTGTGTGTGTGTGCACTGTGAGTACGGAGGTAGAGAATGAGGGACAGGGGGGAACGACGAAAGAACCGTATACATAGGATTTGGCGCCTTACCGTAGTGTGAGGTGACTCAAACTATGTGTGAGTGGCTGAAAATTAGCTTGGGCAATTCATGGCTCATTCTGTAAACGCTCCGCTTGTGTGTGTTCTCAAGTTTGAACAGATAGGATTTTACTACTGGCTCTCCACACTCTCTCACAGAGGAGCCGAGGCGTCCACACTCCACTCAACTGCATTGTGACCTGTTTTAAAAGCAGGTCAATCCTTCCACGCAATTCCGGCTCCAACAACCGCGGGTGTCCATGGAGATTCTGATTGACCCCCCGCTGGGATAGTGTAATTCCAGCTCTGACGGCGTACATTAAAGTTGTTGCGGTTAAAAAACTCGTAATAGTAGGGGAAGGTGTGACAATGGAAGGTCCAGTGTGTTGAGCAAGTGGGGTCCACGTAACGGTACCGAACGGTGCTACTACTAGAAAGTATGTTTGTTCCACGCAAATACATGAGTTGGTTCGGTGTGAAGAGTTAAAAGAGTGTGTAGGACGTTTTATGGGGAGTGAGAAGGGCGGCGTAGGATCCTTGAGCCCGTACATTTGATGCGTGCTCGCCCTTTATCCAAACTTAAAAAGTATTTATTGTCCACTTCCGCTCGTCCGAGTACCCTTCAAACGGGTTGAGCACCAGTTGTATGGCATGGGCGCGAGAGAGGAGAGAAGTGGGTACTATAAAACCAAAGTATTTTTCAACCTGACTTCCGCCATTGGGCCCCCTGTCATAATAATCTGGATTTAATTTTCCACTCTCTGGTTCCTATATAGCGTGCTAGTCGGAGGGCTCTCGGGTCCCAAAGTCATATTTACTACAACATTGTAGGCTCCGCTCCTGGTCGTATCAGCATCGTCGTCGGTATGCCCGACTCCAATTTTTTTACGGGAACCTCGTATCTCCATTAATAAAAGCTGACGGGCTGGAATTCCCATAGGCTGGGAAATATCCCGACTGGATTTTTTCACAGAAATGGCACGACGGTAGAACGACGCGGTGCAGCTTCAAATTTGAAGGGCACATGGCGGATCGCCAGTGATTCCTCCATGCAGGGTAAAAAAACAACGTCACATCGGAACTCCCGCATATGTATGTACTTCCTTACGGTGGAGTATGGATCCCCTAATGTTCTCCACTCACACGGAGAACTGTGTGCATATGCCTCGCCATAGTACATTTCCTCACGGTGAGACCTGCAAGTTCTTCCCGCATTGTGGCCGCCGTACATGGTTTTTTGTTGTGATGCGGAGGCATGGGAAATTAAAGAGGGTTCTTATCACACCCGCTCACCAGTCCCAAGGTGGTTTCAAAAAGTGCGCCTATGTATATAATAGAATTAACACTGAACCCCACTATCTGAGGATGGCGAGCGGGGGAGCTGAAGTGATGTGGTGGATCTGTGTCGGGTGAGATCCTTATCGGAAAGCTTGGCCCCCTTCCATCACAGAGGGTTGGAGGTGAGGACATGTCACAGTAGCTATGGGTGAGGTGATGAGCATGGAGTGAGTATTTATTTTTGTTTCCACCACCGCCGTCACTATCACTACCCTTATAGAGCCGGATATTTTTGTTGTTATTTCATATTCCCCAAACTTTTGGAGTAATTTCTATGGAAGTTGAAAAGTGGAGGATCCGTGACTGGATGCAGTATTTGTATTGAGCGGGAATGTTTGCACACATTTATTTTAAGGAAACATATTATTGGGACGTGTCTCATGAGAAGGCCAGTTTTAAGTATGATAAAGCTATATTCATTATTGCACCATGGTATTTCTCCGTTCCGCTCCTCCGTATCCGCACCGGGTCTGAGTCAGTTTCAGTTCAACTAGCAAAATTACATTTCACATCCGTACGTCTATTCAATAATAATCTTACTACTGTGGATCTGGCTGAGAATGCCTCTTACCCTAAAGGCTCGTGGACTGCGGCCTAGTACCCACCTTTGGTTGACAGACTGGAAAGTAATACAATTCATTACCCGGAATCGCACGGGTGGTTGGAGGCAGCGTAGGTGGTGGTAGTGGTTTGGCACGGCTGTTATAGCCGTACCACATCTATCAGTTGGTTCCTCCTTGTCCTCCTCTCATCATCATTTCATGTGGGAAGTTGTGTGATGGGTCCCTGCTTAGAGTGCTCGTGGCTCAGTTCCCCTCCAGCATATTATCCCTGTTGGAACGGAGTCGCCGAAGAAAGGAAAAGTAGAGAGCTTCCTGTATGCCTCTCTGCACTTCTCCGCTCCCACCACTACTGTACGTCATTACCCCTGATTATTGGATTAGGTTCGTTAATAATTATAGCCTTCTTGTCATTATCCTTTGACAGATGGAATGAAAACGGCGGCGCTCGGAGCTTCTGTTTATAAAAATATGGGCTCTGTAGGGCAGTAATTATGAGTGCACTCCTCGTCGGCATTATCAATGTACACTCTGTATGCACTTCGTCATGCACAGTGTATGAGGGAGTTGCAGTGAGGAAAGGAAACCAGATCTCCTCGGCCCAGTACATAAAGTTTGCTGCTGGTCACAGCAGTACTAGCATCAACTGCATATGCATGTCCTATGAGCCCAACGTCCGGAAGAGTCAGTCTGGAGTGGAGGACGGGAGGCGGCTTTAATGGGTTCAAAAATTTCATGGATTATTTATTTATATTATTATGATTATGGTGGATGTGCGTCCAGTGGATAAATGGTTCTGGTAGATAGGCCGTGGCTATTGACTCCCGCCTTGGTAACATACAGAGTATTATGCCCTAAATGTTAGTAGTGTGCATTCACTGCGTATAGTATATAATATACGACTACTGCTGAGTCCAGCAGACCCACCCGTATTTTCCTTTCCCTTTTTAGTGATTACATTTATTGGCGTTTTGGTGACTCCATCAGGAGCGCGGACAGTTTCGCCAGAACAGGACGGGATGAATGGTCTTTGTCTCTTATTGTGACACGGTGGGGGTAATGGTAGTGGACGGGGTACAAAAAAATTGAAGAGACCACGGAGGACCCTTCCCGCACAGCGCCATTCATCCCTTTGTACCCCAGTTGACATCATCTTTTTCCAGAATGACGACCATTAAGAGGGAGCTCGGCTCCTTGTACTGCAAGTATTACTGCCACCACCATGACCACTACTCCTCGTTACAAATGATCCATAATGGTCATGTAAGGTACCCACTTATTGCAGTATGTACGCCGAGGGAGATGAATAGTGGGTGTGAGTGTGTGGCTGTGTCTGCTTGTGTGTGTGTGAGGAAAACAAATCTTGAGCTAGTCTTACACGGATAAGGATACGCCAGGAGATAGGGATGGGAGCGGAGCGGAGCGGAAGCCTCTCTGTGATCCCATTATTCATTACACTCCCTCACGGGATTACGTGGCTCACCTGGTCAGGTTCCCAAGTACACAAACACACACACACACACACATACACACATAGAGAGAGAGTCTCATCGTCCTGCCGTAACTATTACTGCTGCACCGCCAACACGACAACTGGCCGCGTCGAGTATATGAGCTCATATCTCTAATCTTGTAACACTCCCATCACCCCAGCCAGCCAAAGTTTTTACAGAAATCAGGGGTACTAAACATTTGGAATGATCCCAAGCATACATATATGTCCACCCCTATTTTTCCCATCATCGCCCCCTCCTCCAGTATTGTTCACTCACTCACTCAGCTCCAATCTTGCTTATATTTTCTGCGAGGAGGAAGACGCAAACTTTTATGAGTACTACAATGGGGTGAGAGAGGGAGGAAGAAATCGATAAATCTCGACTGTCGATAGTTGAGGAAGTACCGGGCATACAGTAAATGGATGACAGTGGCGCGGCGTACACACACAACCTCACGGTGTTTGGGCAACTTGATTTGGGAAATCATTGATCTTTTTATGAGAGGAGGAGGAGGAAGGAGGGATGCTTTTACGACGACAGTTCTGTGCAGATATGCACACTCAAACAGATAGACGCGATGATAAAGGGGATCCACTCCTGTTCTTTGTACATGATGAAATCGTGTAGATACATCTGGAGTCCAGAGATAGAGTCTTTGCTTCCCATACCACCGCCACTTTCTAATGAATTAGGAAGGATTTGAACAAGTTTAGCTGTCTTAATTTCACTTTATCATAAACCTTTTCTGATATATGAGCTGTGGGTGATACTACTGGAGCGAGCCTATATCTTCTCCTGCCTCGAGTTGTTTATCTTCATTTTTTTTCCTCACGTCTTATTCCTCCCATATCATCTCTATTTAGCCGGGAACTTGGGCAATGACTTGTTCTCAATTCCCTTATGGGAGACAGTTTCCTGTTTAGCCCACATTTAGCACGTGTTTACCGAGCGGGGGAATTAAGACGGCCAAGCATAGGTAGGTGGATATGGGCTCTCCATAATGCACGGCTATAATGTCTGAGGAAGCTTAAAAATAGGGAGGGAAGGTAAGGAACTTGCAGGAATCGGAGGGGAAACAGGTCATAATATAGACCCAAGCGGTCATGCATATGTATGTGTGGGAAAACCATTTGAGCATTGGAGCAGTGACTGTGGGATGGGGGCGAGAACCTTGACTATTTCGCAATCATGTGAAATGTAATAAATATTCGCCTCCTCTCGCTTCACATCAGAGATGCACAAAGAGTAGAAGTTTAGGGTTGAGCATTTTGTAATAAAAATAATAATAATGATAATAATACAATGGAAACAACCAACCGTCAAAATATAATTTGTTTTGTAGTTCCTTAGGAATGTTCCTGGTTTTGTGTCACCTCTCGGATGAGCTCCCATCTTCCTCGCCAATGAAAATTTGTGGGCGCAATAATAACCACCCCCTGGACGGGTTTCGTTATTATTAGTCCTAAAAATTTTAACCATGTTTTACTACACTGACTTTTGCAGGCGCCGGCGATGGCGGGGAAGATAAAGCTTTACATATTTGTATAGATGAGAGAGGTTTCGTCTTCTCAACTGTAAATAGAAAGTGACATGAGGAATGCTTGGACTATTTACTAATTTCACGCGCAAGCGCCAGCACAACAAATGTGACGAGGCTATAAAATTTAAGGATCACGAGTGTATTATGACTTTTGCAATATCATATGGGAAATCTTGTTAGGAGGCAGAGGAAGACACGGTGTTTCCTCTTGCGACCTCATAGTGAAGTCGTTGACACACTGTGTACCGCTTAGCATTCCGAAATAACTGAGATTTTAAAGCTCATACATTAAAAATTACATGTAAGTGCACGTAAGTACGATTTGATGTATGTGTGGGTAGAGTCCAGAAGGCCGGAACGGGTTGTTCGTGTGTGTGAGGAAACTACTTCTGAAGCGAATCTTGCGGAATTAATGGACCAGGAGCTGGAGCTAAAGTTACCGTTTCCTAACCTCAGTGAGGAAGTGGGGGGGGGGATGATGAGTAAAAATGATTGGAGGAGAGAGCAATCGTAATAAGTGGCGTGCTGAAAGGTCGTTGTAGTTGTGCAGACGGGTAAAAACTGGGAATTCATGAGGGTAACAGTGATTTACGATGACAGTTTGAACAAACCGTCGTGAATTACGAAGTAACGTGGATATTTTGCACACATGGTCTGGCCTTACTACGAACATTATGGGTTACTCGGGTGGGAGCAGAGAGTTGTACTATATTGAAGCATCACTGGCCCACCATTACGCTCCACCTCCCGTCCCGCTCCCCCTTAAAGTGGGTGAAGGTTTTCTCTCCTGCTGCGCGTCCCTCATGCTCTGTATCCCTTCGTTTGTCTGCGTGTATGTGAGTCCGCGATCTGGGAGACTCTGTATATATATCTCTCTCTCTCTCTCTGACTGAGACTTAGAGTGTGTAGAAGTGCGAGTCTACTTTTCTGGACGCATTTTATGGGCTGCTCATGAAATTAAATTCCATGAGCCGTCCGTCGTCGTCATCCGCGTGGAGCCAGGAGCCCTCAACCCGCGACATTGTATTTTATGTATGGGCAATCCTAACTCTCGGCTCCGCAATAAACTTGAGTTCTTATCTTCCCATTTTCATTTTAATTTTATTAGCTCTCACTTACACGAAATTTCTGACTTTGCTGACTTATGTAGCCATGTATATTTCTGTCTGAACATGTGCGTCTGTGTGTGTGTGTGTGTGTG
>WJFA01001228.1:0-23192 GCA_009870155.1 Pseudobourletiella spinata | reverse complement strand
CCGAGCGCGTAGATCACTAGCGAAAAAAAGCAGTCGGCAGCGATGGACTACCACATGATGCCTAAACTGCCTAAACTAAACTGACCCCTTAACTAAAATTGAAGCGACTGAGAATGCGTAACCTAGCCCTGTACAGAAAAATCCCAAATTATTGGCGTGAGGTAATAGTGGCTCCAATATAGACGAAGGGAGATGTCAACGATCCAACCATCTATCAGCAGCATTCGACTCCTTTAACCACGAAATACTTCGGACCAGGCTTTCAAAAGCAGGATTAAGTCAAAACTTCGTCGAAACCACGAAATGTGTATAAAAATGCTAACGCTGGAATAAGATATGCAAGCTCTGTCTGAGAAAATAGATTAACAGACTTGAGTTCTCCAGGGATCTCCTCTGGCAATCGTTATGTACATTTGGGCAATTGTAAAAATATTCGAAGGCATCCCCGGAGTATTTATTAATTGCGTAAATGTAAACATCCTGCTGTGTTCAGGTGACATTGTTCTCTTAGCAACTAACCCAACAGACATACCAACACTCATTAATCCAAGGATTTTTTATGTATGAGGTGACGGTCGCCAACCCCTCTGCAACGCGTAATCAACAGTGCACAAAAGCACGCGAAAGTTTTATCCCTATTTACACAGCATTGTATCACAACAAATGGCACAATTAAATCCATCAATTTAACTGCACTTACGACGCATAAGCAGTGTTACAATAACACAGTTAAAGCATCGTATTGCAAAAAGTTAAAGCATCGTATGGTTGATGAATTTACTTGCGGTAGTATTTTCAAAGAACGGCATTACGAGCGAATCCCACAATTTTAACCAGTCTAGAGAGCATTTAAATTGTGGTTGATAGTGCAGAAGTAGCCCAATATCACAACACTGATCAAGTGTAGGATCTCCATGTGTTTCGCACAGATAAAGTGACATTGACATTTAGAAAATTGGAATTGAAAGCGCTGTCCCGAGAAACCGTAAGGAGTCTGCAATCTGGACAAGTTAGAAGTTTAGACATCAAGACCATACTAACATTAACAACGCCTTAACCCAGTAAAAACACAATACCTGGACCAAACTGCTAGATTCGAAAACCACAACGCGTTCAAGCATTAGACTGCAGTAGTGAAAATAGTGAGATTTTCATTATCTCAAGTTCACAGATGTAAGTCAATCACACAGCTGCCATACGAGATTGCAGCCATTGTACTGTTGTACTTTGAACAGAGAGGTTGAACTTGAACTAATGAAAGCCTCACTATTTAGATAGAATACTGTAGGCTGATGCTGAGAAGCATCAGTGGTTTGAGAATCTAGTAGTTAGGCCCAGGTCATGTTCACTGGTATAGCCCATACGGCTTTTTGGGCAGCATTGTCAATTGGAATTTTATAATTATCAATGAGATATTCAGGGTGGAAACGTGCAGATCCTGCACTCCTCCAGTGCTCTTACATTGCTAGACTTCTACACTATCAATCACATTTCTAAACTGAGATTAAAGTTGATGGCTTCATCCGTTATGCATTGCTCTGTGTACGAGTTTACTACTTTCGCGCCTTTTGTACGCTGGTGATGTCACGGTGCCTTCATCCGTTCGACCCATTTCTCCTACACTATAGCGTATTGTTTGACCTAAAATGCCAACCGGCTTGCATTAATTGCTCAATCACCTTCTTCAATGATGACGTTTCAATGCCTCAACGTCAACCTGAAGAAAACCAGTAGCGTTTCGAAAACAGTATAG
Organism: Pseudobourletiella spinata; assembly: GCA_009870155.1. Lineage (NCBI taxonomy): Eukaryota > Metazoa > Arthropoda > Collembola > Symphypleona > Bourletiellidae > Pseudobourletiella > Pseudobourletiella spinata. Next base: position 21,439 of record WJFA01001228.1, on the reverse strand, counting down.
GCTAGCTAAGGGCAATCGAATTAGTAGAAAAAAATGTGATGGTGCAGACCCAATTCCTTAGACGTCTCTGTAACACACCAAACTCTGTCCCGCCTTATGCCCTACGACTAGAAGACAACCTTCTAGCAACTTTTAACGTATGAATTTGACTTAAACATGCTATTTCCTAGTATGTGTGAAATTTTATAATTCTTTCCCGTCATTTAATGCGGGATGGAGGGGCCTTAAATTTTTGAGAACCCATTATGTCCCCTGTGCTCACTTGCAGATAACCCTAGAACATTATAAATACACCATTGGAATTGATTTTAGTAAAAATTTCGAATCACATTTTTCCCTTCTGAATACTGCCTCAGGAAGCTATGCAAATGAGATTGAGTAATATTATATCCTAAAAATGACTAGTGTGATCGACTAAGACGGAAATAAACCGAATAAAGGGAAGCCTGACAACATATTATAGTGTGGGTTCTGTCATTAGGGATGATGAAGAGATAGAAAACCTATTCCCACCGAAGTCTCTGCACACTTGCTATTCTTCAGGCCTACCTCCACATTAGCTGAAGCTCGAGATTGGATACTCAGTTATACTGCTACGAAAGTAAAACAAGAGGTACGTTAATTTAAATTAATTGTAATCCACATACTTTAATATTATTAGAATGCGACTCTTTAACAGCGCTCGGGTCATAATCAGATATATGTAACCACATGTGATATTAGCTGAGGTATTTACTGCACCATCAACTGGGAAGTGTTCATACACCGAATTGATACCACAGCAAATGACTATAAGCTCCTATTAAAATCTACAATGCGTAAATCCCCATCAGAGTTTTTCGGTGACGACAACAACAAGTCCAGAACACGTTAATACGAAATGTGGAAGGTACTTAGTAGAACCAGTTTTCAGTCATGGTAAATGCACCTAAAATAAATTTCTTTGATTTCAGCTGGCGTAACTGCGGAAGCCACATCCAGAGAGCCGTAAAAGGGATATGACAAGAAGAGCTTCGAAACAGCCAGTCCCAGCAATTACGGAAGCAANGAAGGAGAAAGCCGAAGAACGGACCAAGCGTTTCAAGTACAATTTTTGAATTTATAGAGCATCATTCCTAATATGATCATGTGGGACTGATTACATAAGAAAATGTGATTTAGTCCGTCCCATTTATTCGCCTAAATATACATTAATTCAAGGAATAGGTGGTTTCGGGTCACTACGAAGTGATGGGCCGTCCGCACGACGGTTCACTTGTGACATATGTGCGCACGGGAAGTCATTTGCCAAAAGAGGTACCCTCACACTTTTAACCTAACATTATACGATTCGTAGCTGAAAAGCAGAATTGTAAGTTTTACAACAAAAAGCAACTTCTTAAAAACATAACAACACATTATACAAGCGAATACCAAATCAGGTAAAAGAAAGGACGAAATAGAAATTTGGAAAGAAATTTACAGAACCTATAATAAATGGTTCTAATACAAAACTGAAACTGAAATTATGCGGCAAGGTTCTAGTCACAACTGCGAAAATTGAGCTTGCAAGAGGGTACTACTAATAACTAAACCGCTTTCGGTTTGACAGTTAAATTTCATCAGGTTGCACTCTTAACTGATCGACAATAATGTTTCGAGTCAATAAAGACGACACCGTCTGCATATCTGATTGAAGATATGAATGAAGAAGAATTTTCTGCTCTTTCATGAGCAAGAACTCAGTCTTTAAACATGTTTGACACAAGGAAATGCTGCAGGTAGGGAAGGGAGCGGAAGTACATTGTCCAAGGTGGACAGAAAGAGTTGCTGTCAGCTAGACTTCAACCCATGACGAAAACGTTGCACAGCACGAGGGCTAGCAGAAGAGGCGGAGGTGCATTCTCGGCGAGACGAGAAGCCGAGGAAAAGAGCATAGGGGAGTACATTCTTGAACTTGAAAGAAAAGGTTTGGCTGTAAATCAAGCTGATGATAAACACATGGGCTCGTAGAAGCTGCAATATACGATGCAACAATTGTTGCTTATTTTGAATGAGCGTTGAAGAACTAATTGTGGGTTATAATTTACAGTTATCACGATTTCGTTCACAGTTACTCGTTAAGTTCTATAACTACGCAAAGATCTTCACCTGTAAATTCAAATGGTACACAGCTGCCGGCCGCCCGCTTCACGAATTTTAGCAGCATTGTCAAGAATAGGCCTACCTAGCAGTATATCTATGTCAGTGAACAATGCTAGGAATTTGGAGGTAAATGTAACCGACAATCATTACCTTGTCATGTTTGATAACGTTTAATTTTTAGAATACCTAGATCGAGAGGCCCTTATAACGGCAAAGTCACAAGAATCGGAAGTTGTAGGGCTAGCAAAATCCCTTACCTCGGAGCTTACTTCAAAAATATTTGTTGCTGTATTCCAGCTTCTCGGAAAAAGAGGCGACAACGATCTGGGAACATTATTGAAAGCAGTGAACTTAGACCCTTCGCTTGCATTTAAGTGTAACAAGTTCCTTGAGGAACAGGAAAATCGATCGAAGAAAATGTCTCCCGTTTCCATGCTTTACGATGCTATTTTAAGGCAACGTCAGTACGCTACATGGATAGTGTCATGATCAGAAGCAGGTTCAGTCAGTTCCCGTCGTATGACTCTGTGGCGGCGGTGAAATTTTTTCGCACGTGCTGACCTATCGTCAATCATTATTACCGAAATTAGTGCTTGGGTAACCTTGAAAGGATTAGTTACTCACACGACAGCCAGAATTGTTCAACTAGAAGAGGATGTTACTACGCCGGTCATCATAAAGAATGAGAACACAAGGGATACAGCTAGAACACTGATTTATAGCTGGGGAATTGATGGAACAGGTTTTGGTGACTTCAAATAATCGTAAGATGGTCCTGAAAATCGTGGTCCTAATGAAGATGGAAGTTTCTTTGTTGCTAATCTGGATCCTAAGCTCTGAGCCACCTCTGGAGAAATTTTATGACAATCGTTTATCAGTCTATCTGGTCCTGTAGAACCATTAAATATCTTCTGGCCAAATAAACGGAACGTTAATCATGCAAAAAAGAAGAGGTTGAAAATCAAATCAAATTGCTGCAGCTTGGACCTAGCTGATGAGTCACTTCTTTTAGATTCTAATATTCATTAACTGCTGGGAAAGTTATGTCGGTCATTACGAATACCAGTCGGAAGCAAGCCTTTCGCTTTAGTAAAACACCACCGAACAAATCTAACTATCAGAACTTCAGCTCTAAAAATTTTTAACCTGTCCCTGAGGCTTCACTTTGTGGTACATCCCCACTGCATGCTTGGATCCGTACCTTTAAATTTCTGATTAATCTGGCTTGTAAGAAATACCTAGGAACGTTGCAGGTACCTGATAGTTGAAATTTTGCGTTGAAATTTCTGCTTTCTGCAAATCACTTCAATTGTAGGTTCAAAAAGAGAATACGGTTATTTATCATGCCCGACACTACATCATTAAGCAGAGAATACGGAATGAATTATCGTTTAGATTAAATCATGCGTGTCCACGAGGGCCCGGAAACTCTAACGACGCAAATGCAGCACGACAAGCATTCGCCGACTACAAAAAATTTTCTAAGAGCTTCGTGGTAAAATAAATGATTGTGAAAGGGTTCGGAACCGTTCTTATTGTAATATCGACATCTTTTTCAGTCAACAAAAAGTTGTTTTTCCTCGACAAATTAATGGATAAGTATTCCTTCAACTTCCTAAATTGGACAGTTCATAAGCTCTAAGTTCACCGAAGCGATAATGTAAGAGCTTCGCCTATTTCAACAGGCGGCGGCAGAACTCCAGGACTGATAGTCGGTTGCCCACTATGCAAGATATACTTTATCGGGCGTTGGATAATTCAGATTCGACGTTAGCGCACAACTCTTTACCATCCAGAATGAATTACCATAAACTTTTATCGTACCCTCCATCAATACTTTGACTGCTGGAGGTTTCACCTTGTGTTACGCTTAAATCTGCAGAGAGAGCTACATTTCCAGTTAAGTTACCGGAACTAGATGGTATTGAACTGTAAAATGAGATAAAGCTAGACATGGAGCCTAAGTTTTCATGAAATAACGATTCTATTCAGGTAGATTGATTTTGCCATGCCCACTCACATCGCCATTATGCGTATCACTTCGGCATCTGGAGGCAAAAAGTGTAGAATCGTACACAATCCCCAATCTTATGTCCAATTATTCTGATGTATGTACGATTAAGTGTATTTGTATTAGGGGAGAATGGCAGCAGGATACAACTCGGAATTGGAAGAACGTGGTGGTGATCGGGTGTTCGAAATAGAACGGGAACCTTGGAGGACACGGATGTACTCAGAGCACATTACTAATACTGAGTACCGGCAGTTCAACAGGTTTATTCCAAACCTACATGGGACAGGCGGCATGACAGGTTGGTACAGCACTTGCCCAGTTAGTTCGAGAACGGTAGGAATGTGTTCTCATTTATGTGCTGCAATTTAGTACCTTCCCGTTGACCGCTATAATGTGGTTTCGCAGTGCCCTCGAAGGCGCCTTCAAGGGACCTCTTTCGACGCAGCTGGAAGAGACTAGTATGAAAAATATTGCTGTTCCTGGTTTCAAGTATACAATTATTAATATTTTGAGTTATGTGCATTCACGTCATGTAAAATAAATGAACAAATCTTTTACGCGGCAAAAAAAGTTTTTTTGAACTTTTTCTGAAATTTGAAAACAATTTCTTGATTACATAATAACTCACCATTTCCTTGGTGTTTGGGTAGCGGTATCTGAGCTGGTGGTACTGTCTACCTTTGAATCTGCGGACTTAGAGTTCATCGCAGGTTTAGTCACATGGTGGAGTGAGGGACGGCTTCAGGCCTTAGCATGGGTTTTCAGTTGATGTGTCTCGTTTACAGTTCACAAGATCATTTTCAATCTTAATTTTAAGTCTCAGCATAACCAGCATAATTTTCATGTCGTGAGTACAGAGATACCGGAAATTGACGAATGCATTTTTTTCCACAGGCACCACTGAATTTTACAACCTGTCCTTTAAAGCGTGATTGTGAGCCATTTCTTGCTTCTCACTTTTCAAATTCGGGAAGTTGTATGCGTCGGGCGTTCTCAAATTTGGCTCACCCCCGTCTTGAATTTACCCTCGAAGACCCCTCCCCCCGAGAAAAGTTGAGATTTTCCTCTATGATCAAAAACCCTTTGATACTGATACCGATACGGAAAGCTAATACACACGGTGAGTCATGGGACGAAAATTGGCTTCGAACGTTTTTTACCTGAAGGCCGTGAAACTTTGAGAAAATGAAACATATTGGTTTCGTCAACTCTCAAAGTGGATTATACCCAAGTAGAAACAGCAGTAGAGCCGTTTTTGAGCGTATTCTCAAAAACCACTCGAAATCCAAAACGGAAAATTCTTATGGGACTTAACATGGGATTTTTCAGTTTGCACTCAGCAGTTACTCCCCTTTGTGCAATTTGACCCCAAAATTTTGTGACCCTCGGGTTAGGTCAAACTTGAATCTCCGCAGCTACTGCTTTGCAAGAGGTTATCTTTAGGGATAAGCTCTGCGCTACATAGTGTCCCCTTGTGAAACTGATACCAACTGAAGTTTTAGAATCAGTACTATGCCGGGGTTTCAAGCTGTAACGAAACCCATGAAGGTATGAGTATCGCGAAGCAGGTATATGTAAAAATTCGTCAGATTTTCAATTCCATCAGAAAAGTCAATATTTTCCAAAAGATTGATTTTCGATGATTTGCCAAGTTGATTCATAAGCGGAAAATTAAGCGTTCGAAATTTCCCTTTACCCGCCAAGTTAAATGTCAGGCAAAGTCGATTAGACTTTTGCATGATTAATGATTAGTAATATTTAAGATCTTACGGCACAAACTTACAGTATCGATCTGACAGAAATCTTGCAGATTCTGCCAGACATTTGAATTGGCGGCTTAAGTCAAACGCAGCAGCTTAATTTATCGCTAATTTTAATCAATTTTTTGGAAAATATTGGGTTCTCTAAAGGAATTGAAATTCTGACAAATTTTTCCAAGGTTTTAATAACACGCCACTTTTTTACGAAAACATCCAGGGGAGGACCCTTGGATGCATTAAAACCCTTATCGGGAGTCCCATGTCACCATTCCCTATTTCCTTACTCTGAAGTCAGGCCCCTAGGACGCTTGGTTGGGACTTCCCGTATCACCAAAATTGATGCATACGAATCGAAGCGGCAGAAAAAGAACTATCAAACGCGCTATTGCGCATGTCTCTAAGCCGTTTAGGAGTTACAGACAGAAAAGTTCGCCGTTTACTGTAATGTTACAATAGCATGTGCTTTCTACCACATCATAACTCGGGAATCGGTCCTCCGATTTCGATGAACATGGTACCGAACAAATAATTACAACCTCAGCTTTCGATTGAGACCACAATCTGCCCAAATGTTCTGCGCCAAGTGAGGCGTTCGGGCACTAGATGGAAAGTAAACGTGAGATACCATTTTGGGACACCCTGTATTTAACCATTTTGAAAAAATCATAGAAAACATTAGTGGCTGATCGAGAAGCATAAATGGCCGTCGCAATACGCATAAGTCGGCGTCTTAGTTATCACTTATAACTATGATAAGCGTGAGTCGCAAAACATAAAAACCCCCGAGCCGATTATATGCATACACCTGACCGAGCCTCCTATGCAGCAATGGAAACAGTCACCCCTGATGATTTCATTGTACAGAATGCACGAAAATCTCATCCCTAACCCCCTCTACGTGTATTATGATACGACCAGTAACCCCTAGAAAGGTGTACAAGACCATTAAAATCACTGACAAAAGCCGAGATAATTTGTACACGAAGACATTTTCATAGACATTAACCTTAATTGGATTGAGCTTAAAAGCACAATTTGACTAAATGGGACTGAAGAAAAACATGAGTACGAAGTTCAGAGGCCTCACCGTAAAGTTCGCGAAAGTGAGATTTAGGCGGAGTTGAATTGAGTTTGAATGCGAAGCTACTCTAAATTGCTGTTATTTTGTCCAAAGCATTGTTAACGCTCCATCAAATGTATTTGTGCGTTATCAATCCTACGGAATGTGTATGCATCACGCACATCGGCCATTCAATTCATTGATGAAAATTAGAGTCAGAACTGACGCACATATGTGCATTTTCAACTGGTTTACAAGGATATTGTTTTGTGAAGAAGTTGAAGGGAAGTGCATCAAACCAGGTTGAGTAGCGTCCTGATTCAGTCAACATGCGATTGTTTGACGAATTGGTTTAGGTTAAGCTTAGTTCAGTTAAATACGGGATGATATAAAACCCGGTTTACCTCTGCGTAGGTGCATTGTTAAGGTTTACTGCGAAGCTACATGAATTCGAGATTATTCGGAGGGCAGTTCTAACTCTGACACCCGGGCTAGATGGTCGGGCCGTAGGCCGAACAAATGTAGTCTATGGATATGCAAAATGGAAAAAGAATATTCTGTAGAAAAATCATTATACAAGAACTAGAGACGTACCTCAGTATACGCAATGATCGTCACCCAGAAGGTTTTGGTGGGTCGCGGGACGGACAGGGAACCCCAAAATAGTACCATGAGGGGGAGGGGCAAGGACAGCACGCTCGCCGACTTGATTTGGTTCAGAAAGACGACAAAGTAGCAGACGACATCGGAATGGGAAATGACGACGTACCACAGGGCTGTAACGAGTAGGACGATAGGGTACGCGCTGTCGCGATCCTCTGACTCCGTCACGCTCATCTTGTCCAAGCTGGTCGAGAAATGAAAAAAACGGAATCAAAATGTGCCAACGCGAGACAAGAACAATGAATACTAATAAAATATATTAAAAATAACTTAATAACCAAAATCCAAAATATGGTTAGTAAAATAATTAAAATTACAATAAAAAACTTCAAAAAAAAATGAAAATACGTTTAAACCATACATAATAAAATAATAATATAACATTTGGAAAATAAATGGTTAAATAATGAAATCATTAAAAAATTAATAAACATCAATAATAAAACTTTCAAAAATAAAACAAACAATTAAATCACGAAGACATTAATAAACAATAATAAATCATTTGCAAGAAAAAATATTAAATATTAAATCATTCAAAAATTCATTAACAATGATTAATCATTTAAAAGAACAAATAATTAAAATATTATAATTAAATAATTAAGGAATTAATTAACATCTATAATAAAAAACTTACAAGAAAAAACAATGAAATAACAAAAAAATTATAAAAATGAGAAAACGGCTGCCAAGTGCGATTTTCACGAACCTGTCAAAATCGCTCTCCTTCTCCTTCTGAGGTGAAGGCTTCTCCACGACGGTTTGCAAGTCATCCTTACTGCCTGCATCCCCGGAACCACCCATTTCTGATTCCTCTGTACTCATCTGTTTGGGCAAAATATCTCCCGCAGCCACTTCCCTCGCACGCTCCTCCTCATCACCTAGATCACCTGACTGTCCCACATCCAACTTCTGAGGTTTTTGAATTTGTGCCGCCGAAGCAGGCGGCACCGGCGGCGGCTGCGACGGTTGAGATCGGAAATCCATTTTATCCGTGGATGATATTCCACCTCGCATCCCCGTTCCTCCAACTTGATTCAATTCCTTCTCCTATGAACCACAACAACAGTTCCAGAAAAAAATTTTAAATCTCAACTGTTACTACCTTAACAATACTCAACAGGATTATCCCACCAAAAATCAAATATCGGACGAAAGAACATCACGCCCGCCAAAATCAAATCCACCACTACCGCCTTCGCGCCCTTACTTTCAAACGTAGCTTCTCCTCCGCGAGACACTTGGACACGTGGCGGTAATCCCTGGAGAACTTGTTCAAGTAATTGGTCCCGCTGATCATCACGCTCTCCAAGAAGGCCCAGGTGAAGCGAATGTAATTGAGGATCCTGCGCATGAACGTGGATCGCGGCGGTGGTCGGGGTGTCTCCGTAGTGGATTCATCCGGTCGACCCAGTCCCGCAGCCGCGGACGAGGTTGACGGTTGTTCCCGGTCCCTTCCACCAGCACCGCCACCGCCTGGATCCGCCGCGCTACTCCCCCCTTCCCCATCACTCGTGGCCAAGGGGGCGGACGTATCTCCAAAATCCCTTCGCAAGGACCGCTGGAAAAAACATGATAGGTCGGTCATTCAGTTACGCAGTCCACAGGATATCCCTGTCAAATGTAAACGCGCCTACCCGTCGGTCACTCCTGAAGGACAGCGCACTTCGTTTGGACGGTCGTTTCTTGCTCCGCTTCCGCCCCGCACCGGATGTTGCCCCCGTCGTACTATCCGTCAGGCTCCCCACATCCCGATCCCCGGCTCCACTTAATCTTCTAGCCAGTCTGGCCATTTCTGTAGCCGACTCCACGTCCGTTTTCAACGCAGAACTCATGAGCTACAAAAATCGTAACCCAGGTTATAATACCCAGATTTAAGATTTAATTTAAAATCCATTTTAAAGTCGAATTAAAGTCTACATTAAAAATGTTTTTTGAATCTAATCAAGAGTCTCTCTTAAACCCTTATTTACAATCTAATGAAAATCTAATTGAAAATCGGAATTAAAATCTAGCTGAAAATCGGAATCAAAATCTAATGAAAAATCTGTACTCAATTCTCATTTAACATCTATTTCTATTTAAAATTAAAATAAGAGTTGAAATCCAATATTAAAATCTATTAAAACCTGAAATAAAATCCAATAATGAAATCTATTAAAATCCGAAATAAAATCCAATATTGAAATCTATTAATATCTGAAATAAAATCTAATATTAAAATCTATTAAAATCTGAAATAAAATCCAATACTAAAATCTTAAATGAAACCCAATATTAAAATCTTATTTAATATCAGATTTGTTACAGTTATCCCTCGACTCAGTTACGACTAAAAGTGACCTCTACTCACTTCACTCAAAGTCACGCCCACCGGTCGCTCCTCTTCCTCATCATCCTCCTCCTCCGTGATGCTATCAATCATTTCCAGATCCTCATCTTCGTTCTCATCAAACATGTAATAGTCCCCGGAGCGGATGGCTGCAATACATAAGGATAATTCATTACACACGACATTTCATCCCCAAAAACCCTTGAGCAACACGTAATAGTTCGGTAGTGCAAAAAATTCTCTCGAGATAAAATTCTCAGCCAGGAAAAAAGTGCTGATTTCAACAACAAAAACTCAAATAAGTACACAAATTTTTACGCCGCTTACTTCACCTCTGCTGCAATTTGGCAAAAAACAGAATAGGCTCGCACAATAATTACATAGTAAACAATAATAATCGTAGTATTACAATTACACTAAATTACAGTGTGGTGGTCTGTGCGTTTCTTCTAGAACGAGTTTTGCGCGGAGAATATTTTGCAATTTTTAAACCCAAAAATGTTAGATATTTACAAACGTACGTACTCGTACACTTATTATATTCCGCTCAATTAGTTTCTTTCTAGTGCACTATCACATAATAAAAAACTCAGCCCAGCACATTCTCAAGCAGAGTTCATGAATGACAGAGATTGATTGAGTTAGAAAATTTTTTAGACATTCAAATCTAGCGGTATCCAAATCAATATACAGTTAATTCCCCCATTAGCAGCAACACCACCAGCACCAGCACAGCACGGTAATCCTGTGAACATCCAACAATTACCCAATCAGACACACACACACACACACACTCACATTCGCACAAAAGTTCAAAGTCAAAAATGTAAGCAGTCTAAGCGTACACATACACACACATACGCAAGTCATAATCGTAAAAACGTCAAAAGCACAACAAGGAAAAATTCAAAAATTGAGATTGAGTGTAAAACAACAGGAAGAATCGTCTGGGAAGATGTAAAAGTACATGTATGGTGAGACAGTGCCGGCGAATGGAGGGAGGGATAGAAGCGTTGATGCGGCGGAGATGTCTGGACTCCTACGCCCATAATGTGGCGCCCTGCGCCGCCGCCACCACCACCACCACCACCGCTGCTGTGTCCATGATGGTCAGAGTCATATGGCGGGGGTGAGAAGACAGGGAAGGACTCGTCCGAGGGGGACAGGGGGAGGTGTGGGGGGTGGAGCGTGTCACAAGGGTTCCGCCCATACGGCGGGTCAAAGAAACCATCAACGGAAATGGTCATAGCGGCGGAGGAAGGGGTCGGGGTCGGCCCGCTCCCACAGGTTATCGCAGAGGACACTTGAACTGCCAGTGGGGCCAAGGGAGAGGTTTTAGGATCCGGCTCCATCACCGGCGTATCGTCCAAGGAGATTGGGGATGAAACTATGGAGGACGCAGGGTCCATGCGGCTTCCTTCACCAATATATTTCCAAATATTTTTATGTACATATACGATACACGCATATTCTTTTACAAATTTGTATTGCTACAAATGTACAGAATTTGTAACCTAAGGAAAATCTAAACAAAATCACATTCATCAAAAATATACTTGTAAAACAACAACTCGCATCATCATCGCCATCATCATTATCAACAAGATCATTGTTATCAATGTCACTCATCTGCATGCAATAATGAAGAATTGTCAATTTATCATCATCATTACTGTCATCGTCATGTCATTATTGTACATGTCAATCATGAAAATATCATGCCCATAATCACTCAAATCCACAACAATTCCCACCACCAAAACACTACTTGGCAGACAAAATATGTTTGTACACAATGTCACATACTGTGACACGGGGACCTTTTTAGGTTTCACCAGGCCCACAACACCACCAGCACCACCACCGCTCAGCGCGACTGCGAGCAAACTACACGGTCATCTTCTAAACTGCGCCTACAGTGAACCTAATTACAGAAATTTCGGCCTGACATCTAGAACGACGTTATTGCCACAGTAATTGTTCGCTCCACTATTGCTCAACTACCGCATGACTATCACCGGTGGCACTACGCATCCCAATTCGCAGGGTAAACCCGTGATTTTTGAACTGGTGAACAATGAACTCACTGATGTAGTTACGGGGGAGCACCGCCGGTCCTCCAAAACTCACAAAGCATAGTTCACATTCACCCAACTACAAAAAGTAGAGCTAAAAGGCGGATTTTCCTCGCTTTCCAAGCCGAGTTAATAATGCGAGATCCTCTGGTTAATTGTCCGTTAGTTTTTGTTAGACATTTCGGGAAACTGATCATCAGCAATTGTCAGGATAAATATGTGTAAATAAATGATACGTCTATATCCTACTTTCAGTCATGAAAATCACCTGCGGCAGCATCTTCCTCTTCCTCCTGACGTCGATCCGCTTCCTCCATCCACATCTCCACTAAATTTTTAAGATTAATAGCAGAGGAAATAAAAAAATAATAAGACGGACTAAAGCGAATCTCCTCCGCCGATTCAACCCCCTTCGCGCCATCACAACAGGACAGAAATCTATTCACCGGGAATCCTGGAAAATTTTCAGGTTAACTGCGTTGATTGAAATCTACGAGGTTTTGGGCGCCAACTTTCTACTTTCTAACTTTTTGGAATCTACTATGACGGAGAAGGCTGTACATTTTGTCCATTGACTAACAGAGACAACTAACTCCGGAAACTACTGGACTAAGGAAACTATTTGAACTGCAGTGTGGAATCTAGCTAAATATCTTGTATGATGGAATGATCTATTATGAACTACAAGGTAACACGATCATTCCCGCCTACCCAACGCTGAGCTTATATTCCGCATGATACTAGGGTTTTCGAAGAGTAGGAGCGCCGGTGCTCATCATCATCAAAATCATCAGGCGCCGGACATCATGGGAAATCGACAAAGAGCGGGACAAAAGAGCGCATCGAAGGAAAGGTTTGACCGTGACCTAGCCGAAGGATAATTCGGCCACGACACCCGACCTTCATGAACTTCATGCTTACCTATGTTAGGTAAGAAGACACTTCACGTGAGAGGGGTTCCAACATGATGGGATCGAAAAATCGATTCGAAAAATGATTAAATCCGCCATTACATCATCACTGACCACTCCGCAGGATTTAGTAACTCCTCGTTCCCCGACTTGTCCGTCGTCCACGGACACAGAGACGGGGGAGAGGAACAAGAGTGAGACTATGAGGAACAAGTTAGGCAATTTACCGTCAAAATGATCTTGATGCTCCCTCGGGCGCCCCTGATGCGTCGCCTTGATCCGATCCATTTTCATTTTAATCTTCTCTAAAACTTCCTTCTCCTGCTCTTCCTGCTGCCTGATTTGCCGCTGCATCAATTCTTCAATTAGCTCAGCCCCTCTAGAAGATAGAACAAACAGAACATTTTTAAAAATGAATTGTAATCTATTGGATTAATTGATGCATTATGATATTAAATAAATTAAAGATAAATAACAAATAAATAGTAAATAAATGATAAATGAATAGTAAATAGATTCATAAATAAATTGAAGATAAATGACAAATATAATAGTAAATAAATGATAAATGAATAGTAAATAGATTCATAAATAAATTGAAGATAAATAACAGATAACTAATACATAAATAATACATATATTAAGTTTAAATATTTTAATTCCACTTTAATGAAACTAGTAGTAGTGCAATAATTAAATTAAATTGCATTTGACTACAATTATTTCCATTAATACGGGATTAAATTATTTTCATTTTATTACTTTACTAACAATTATTGCCACGAAAATGGAATTACATTATTTTCAGTTTAGTAATTTAATTAAATGCTTTTAATTAAGTTAACCAAAACTTTGTGACCCTCTGGTTAGGTCAAACTTACGTTTCCGCACATACACCGAAACCCCGTGACCCGTCGGGCGCGGGGATTCCCCGAGAAAAAATTTCATAAGGGGACCCGGGTACGGGCCAAGCCCGGACTCGGGTTCTAGGGGTAGACCCCTATCAGCCTGAATCACAAGGAGGGGTGCCAAGACCCACTATTAGCTGTCATTTTGGCTTCTATCGGTTATATCGGGTTACCCACACTAGATCACGGGCCAATACCCTCAGCTATCGATAATAATAACTCAGACACCCCTCATTGCTCTTGGTATTGATTGTATTGTATTAGCTGCGGAGTTAGGAGGGGGGGGGTATGCAGGATAAGTTTTTGGATCTCGCAGGGGAGGGGGTCTCCATCTCTCTACAAATTACAATAAATTTGAAATTTTCGAATAGAGGGGGGGGGCTTCATGTACTTGTTAATTCTCCTTAAATTATTTCATTGGCGAGACATTCACCTTTAGCGAGACATCATCGAGTTAAATTTGAGAGGGGGTTTCTTGTTTGCTAGCCCCGACTGGCTATGCTGCCTTTTTGGAATTCGAGACTGCCCAAATTCGAAAGGGGTTCCCTGGTATTTTGGGAGATAAAATTTGCTTCGGGTTTTCTAAAAAGCTCACTTGCTTCTGCTGGTTTACATTTTATGAGAAAAACAATAATTCTACGGTGTTTTTAGAAAGTTTCAATTGTACAAACGAGTGCAAAAATGTTACAAAAGCAATGGCCCTGTTGATTTATTACCTGTTCTGCCCAAAATCCTAATTTTCCGCTTTACCTTTCAAAAATGTTAATGTTTGAGGTTAGAGCATATAATGTCCGAAAAAATCGAAGTGTTTGAAAATGTGATTTTGTTAGGGTAAACGTGTAAAATAATTAATTAAATAAACAATTCTGTTTGCCTAAATGTTTACAAAATTGTATTTTGAAAATATCGACTGGAAATTTTGGATTTTCTAAAAATTAATTACCCAACCTTGATATTTTAGAAATATAAAGCGCATAATTATGATTTTTGGCAGAACAAGTCATAAACCAACTTAACCATTGCTTCTCTAAGCATTTTAGTACAACTGAATTTTTCGAAAAGCACCATAGGGGGGTAGTGTTTCACTCGATACGTCGCTACAGCGACCGCAGCAAAAGGAGCGTACCGAAAGGGTTACCTGGTTACGAGCCAAAATAAAATTAGAATTGCATAAAAAATTTACAAAATAAAATTTACAAAATAAAAATATTAACAATAAATAAAATAAAAACAAGCTGTTCTAACATCTGTTCTAATAAAACAGTATTTTTTCGCTTGTCAAATTTTTTACATGAGAATTGGGACCCCCTTCTGGGAAGTGCCATTTGGACCCCACCCCGAGCGCTTATGGGGGTCTCGGTGTATGTTTCCGCGCCTACTGCTTCGCAAGAGGTTATCTTCATGGATAAGCTCTGCGCTGCATTGGGCGTCGGTGCTGTGCGCCGCGGACACCTGAGAACGTCCCCTTGTTAAATTGTTAGCATTAAACTGGAATTAAAATATTTTAATACTATTATTTAACGCCACTTACATATACTAAATTGTAATTTAAACTAAATGAATGCTAAAAAGGGGAAATGATGACGGCGAATTGAGAATTCTTTGTTTGCTGGACACAGTTGGTGTTACAATGTGTACTGACCTGGACGCTAGTTTGGCCTGAGCCTCCGTTTCGGCTCGAATGTGGAAGAAATAGTAACTGTTGAATATCCGGCGCTGGAACATGAGGAAGGCAAATGTGATCCCATCCCACATCAGTCCCGCCTCGTCCGTCGGCACGCTACAACCTGTGAACAAATTGTAAAAATAATCCTGAAGTCCTCACAGGACAGTCATTAATGACTAATTGTTATGAGTACTTATACTAAATCCATAATTAATTCATTAATTTATTGGTAATGCTAATTGGTGGTTTGAACATTTAATTGGTTCGAACCTCCACCATGGTCCGCACTCCCCTGCGATCCAAACTTGTTGAGACAGGCAATTCCGAAGAGTTGGACGAACCAACAGACGTTCTTCTGCAGTTCGGCGAGGAAGACACAGCCGATCAACTGCAACAAGGACTTAGAGAAGATCACAAAGACATTGTAGGCCAATAGGTAATTCCATCTGAAAGGAGACGAATAAGAGGTTGTGAACCCATGAGCACTACGGTAACACAACCAGAATACATCGCACAATTCCCGCCAAGAATTTAAATATGAAATCAGCAAACCTCCTAATGATTGACTTGCGGGATCGCAAATAGAACTCATTGCCTTCCCACAGGAACGTAAAGGAGCCGACGAGGTAGCCCAAGGCAAAGAGATTCACCCGGTTCGTCCCCGTCAGGAATATTATGGCCAACGTAATCCAGAAAAAGGAGAGCAGTATGCATCTCTTGAGGATATCCAACCATGATCTGAACAGAGCAGAAAAATAGCATTAAGAAAAAGTCAGAAAACAAACACACTTAAAAAAGCTTAGAAAACTAACTAAAAAACCATAATCAAGTTGGAAACAATAATTACTTGGTGTAGGTGAGGAAATCCGGGGTTGGATTTAAAAATGGCGGGACGTTCAACTCTGTGATCTCCCGGTTGCTCCCTCCGCCGAAGTCATCTGTTTGGACGTTCCGCTCGACGCGGAACACGATTTGCTGTTGACATGCAAAGAGGAGGAGAAAGAAATCCGCTGGAATTTGGGGACAAAAACCCAATCATTTACACCATTAATTTCTTAAAGTTATCTGGACTATTATCATCATTATTGTTAGCTATTATTTTTATCCAACTCACGTATCAATCTGGAAGTCAACGGCGCTGCCTTGACGTCCGGAAGGAAGAGCCACGTCTTCAGTGCATCCGCCCACGTCATCCAGGGGTACTCTGACAGAGGAAACATATTTTCATTTCAATTTTCATAGCAATCATTATTGGCAATCCGACCGAAACACTCCGTTCCCTTCACAAGATACTTTGGCCACAGTAAGACAGTCAGTCAGATGGACGGACGGACGGATAGACCATATGACGGCACTTGAGAATTACCCCAACATAGGAAGGGTGGGAGGCCGACGCAGGAGAGGTACTGAATGGGCAGAAGGACGGCGACGAACATGATGAAGGGCACCCACATCTTCGTTAGCCGCTGCCGCTTCGAGAAGAACATTGGCACGAGCCAGAAGGAGTACAGGACGGAGACGAGGTCCAAACGGGTCCCGATCACTGCCACCATTGTGATAAGCGTCACCTGAAACAAAACACACGGACGGGGACAGTCACAGGAAATTAATAAAATTAAAATTAAGATTTAAGGCTTCATTAACTAATTAAATACATTCGTATTTACCAAAAGCTATTGCGACAGGTGGAAGGGGGGGGGTAATTTTAAAAGACCTAAACACTCACCTCAACTCCAAACTTGTAGAATCCGTAATTGAGTAGAAATTTCACGCACTGAAGGATTCCCTTATCCGCATCCGATCGCTGAACATCGTAAAAGAGGATTCCCAAGATGGGCTCATTTGAGCGGGACATGTAGCGCTGATAGCGCTGGCGAATTTGAATCACGGCCATTATCGTCAGCACGAGGATCATGCCTAACATCAAAATCTAATTTAAAATCAAAAAAAACCTAACAGAAGACAGTTAACAAAAATGTAATTCAAAATCCAAAAACAACAAAAGACAGAAAACAATAAATCAAAATGTAGTTCAAAATGTAAAAGCATACAAACATCTAACAGAAGACCGTAGATCAAAATGTAGATCAAAACATAAAAATCTATAAAAATGTAACAGAAGACAGCAAATCAAAATGTAATTCAAAACATAAGAATGCAAAAATCTAACAGAAGACAGTAGATCAAATTGTAATTCAAAGTTTAAAAATCTAAAAAAATAGCAGAACACAGTAAATTAAAACGCAATTGAAAATCTAACGAGAGAGAAGAAGACAGAAAATCAAAATCCAAGTACCCCCCGCCCTAATAAACACAAAAGCACATTCATGCTGACAACAAAATTAAAAGAAGTCTCGATCATATGCTATTTTCTACCGATGTATCCCTTGAGTAGATCCGGTAAACTACGCCTCCCAGGCGTCCCGGCCTCTATTTTGTACAGGCCGAGCCACTCCGCATCATTCCGCGTCACGTTCTCCCCGTTGATCGTACAGTTCCGCTCCCAGTAGTCATGACTGATGTAGTCGATCTGGTAGATCATTTTCGTTAAGAGCAAAGATGATATAAAAATTGAACACATGTGAACAACGAGCCGCTGAGCCGTGGATTTGAGGACGACGGACACGATCGTTCCGAGGAATAGAGCAAAGTGAAGGGCACATTTCTGCAAGATTTTTATAGTTATATCAGGTCAATCATTACCGTCTGAATTTTCGCGCTATGACTTTCATGGTGAAGAGACATGCTCAAATAATCCACACAAAAATATTAAATAATAATGATAATACTTAGAAGAGACAAATTTACATCATTTACGACGAGCATAACAGATGAAAAGAGTACGATTTTCATGATATGAATTTCCAAAAATCTCCATCCAATCTCGGAGGCTACCAAGTAGAAACTTGTAACTTTAGCTACGAGTTCCATCCCGTAGAAATTAATATTCCGCATCACATTCTTCAAGGTGAATTCATCGATGAGCGAAGGGGGCTCGTCTTCCGTGGACACGGCAGGGCTCATCTGTCGCCGCCGCTCATTACTGTGTGGGAAAACAAGCGGAATAATATTACAATTTTAATTTTTTACGATTAACTCTCGAAAAAAGAACATATTTAATATGTCTGCGATGACTGAAACATACCGCCGCTGCATTTCGGATAGTTTAAGAAAGTCTTTGTGGAAGTAGTGGAGTTGAACGACGGTGATGATGACAAAGAAGGTGGGCGTGAGGAGTCGAACAAATAATGAGCCCGTGTCATAGGATTCCAGCCCAATATCTTTTTGCCTAGGAATATTATTGGATTATTATTTCAATGTTCAATTTAAAATAAAATCAATAAAATAATCAAAGTGAAGATAATAAAATAAATTCAATAAAACAAATAATGAAAATTAGTTAAATCATCAATAAAAGCGTAATAAAATTATCAGTAAAATAACTAGTTTAAATTAAAATCAGTAAAATAAATAAATAAAATTAAAGCTCATAAAATAATGAACAATATTATGAGCTGCTCCTCAAAAAACATCACGATGTCTATGGTAAAGCTCACAATTGCTTGGGAATCCCCGTGTAATTCGTCAAGTACTCTGGGATATTTTTGAACTGGTACGTGTAGATGAGGACGAGGATGAGCATGGAGTACAGGATGACCGTGAGCCAAAAACCATACATCATCTTCCGCCACGCTCCATAGGATAACTGGAAGTAGACAGAAAAACATCCGATTTACTAATTCCACGCCAGACGCCATCACACACAGAAATACACGAGAGAAACAAGATTCCAGGAAGATGTCATGGATGCGCGACGGAAAAACTTACTTGGAAAGTGAGGACGAAGATGAGGAAGAGGGCCATGTACACGATCCGGTACAGAACGACTTTGTCCCCCCCAAGACCAATGACAAAGAGCATGATGGCCACGACCCAAATCCAAAACTTGGTCATGATCTCCTTCACAAAGTTCCCCACCTTGACAAAGATCCCGGGCCGGGCATTGCTCTCATCATTGCTGTGTCGAACTTCTATGGACATTAGAGTGCAAAAAAAAACATTCCCAATACCATATAATTTTCACAAATGAGTCAAACAGCCGATGGGACGAGGACCATCTAGAAAATACAATGGATCGACATGTTCTAGAACACAAACGAACCAGAGATGGCCCCATCACCCGTCGTCGTCGTGCTCACGGTGATGATCCGGAAGGACTCTTGAGCCGCATCCTCAATATTAGTTTCCCGCTCTTTTCGCTCCATAACAAACTGCCGCAGGGTGATCCAGAACATCATCGTATACAAACTCTGAACATTCAAAATCATTCGCGTCATCATCTTCATCACCATTTCGAAGATCCATTTCTGGTATGATTTTCCGTTCAAATCCAGAAATTTGAAATTGAATCTCGTCAATTGTTTTTGTAAACAAATTCCCTGTCTTTTCCACATTCGGGATTCTGGATTCCCTCCAACGCTAAATCAACTACGATGAGACCATCCACCCGATCCACAGTAGTCCTCCCACTTACTTTGACAAGAATGGTGACGCAGGCCGTTTCCGGACTCTTGACCAGACCGATTTCGGCCAAATCCACGCCGGAAGCCTCCGTGGGCAGCTCCTCATCCGTCAGGTTCAGGCTGTACGTATACTGGGCCAGGAGGAGCAGCTCAGCATATATGACAAGACCCGGGGAGGAGACCAACATGGCTTTCCGCTGATTCGGGAACATCCAGAGCATGCAAGCCCACAGGAGAAGCACGAACGTCAACCAACTATGATAGGTTATACTCCAAGCCTAGAAATGCGCCCAGGAAAAATTCATTTAACATGATCACAGTGAGTCCCCAATTTTCACGGTATCATACACATACACACACGCACTCTTTCACACAGCTGAAATTCACAAATGGTGGACAAACCGGACAGCAAAATGACTCACCATCATGATTATATTAGTTGCTACGTAGGACGACTTGGCAAATATTTCAAATAGACTAGAAAGGCCGGCGAGTAGAAGCGTATACCCCTCGTACTCGTACAGCTCGTGAATTTCCACTGGAAATACATGAATGAGTACACCACACAATTTCCGGTTATATCCTGATCATCAATTTGATGATGACCTCTCATCAAATCGCTCTGTGAGATTCAGACTTACACGGAGACTGAGGAATGGATAAGGGCGGCCCACAGGACTCACGGGAAGTGATTGACTGGCCGCGACTAGGTACAAGAGCATTATTTTCCATGGATGAGCCGCCGCCCGGAGCATCCCCGGAAAAACTCCGTCCCGTCGAGTTGTATCGACTCCGGGGTGGGGCAAAGGTCATGAGCTGGAAACATTATTTTCGAGCCACTCACATCAGTATTAACAATATAAAAATCCTCTTTTTCGTAGTCGCGTCGCAACATCCATCATACTGGTAAGGGCGAGCCCCGCCTTGGATATCGCGCTGCAGCGAAAACCGAACACAACATTCTAATAATAATACTAATAATAGTAACTACACACACGGCAAATTTGTGATGATAACTTGTATGTGCGCAAGCCACTACTGTTATAAGCCCCCAATAATCACACACATTTATTACTGACGACAACAACAATTCCAGCAATTCGACAGTACAGTACTACATCCACGACGCTGCAACTTTGCACAAATACAACAGTGGCTCAAATAACATGCCGAAAAGAACGAGGACGACGCGGCGGTCACATACGATGATAGTGACACGTCACACACAAAAAAACATGCATACTGTGAATCTTATAATTCAACGGAACACGACAGGGGTATTCTTTGATATCCGGTACAGGCCTTTACGTATGGGTGATATCCGGTACATCAGTACATGTCTTCCAGTGGTGTTGTACCGGATCAATATCTGGTACGGGAATCGGTCGGAGTCTACGGAT